>JACXGJ010000475.1:0-123615 GCA_016801105.1 Esox niger
CAGGGTGAGGACTCATGTACTACACAGGGTGAGGGCTCCTGTACTACACAGGGTGAGGGCTAATGTACTACACAGGGTGAGGACTCATGTACTACACAGGGTGAGGGCTCATGTACTACTGAGGGTGAGGGCTCATGTACTACACAGGGTGAGGGCTCATGTACTACACAGGGTGAGGGCTCATGTACTACACAGGATGAGGGCTCATGTACTATACAGGGTGAGGGCTAATGTACTACATGGGGTGAGGGCTCATGTACTATACAGGATGAGGGCTCATGTACTATACAGGGTGAGGGTTCACCATGAGGACTGCTCATTATCCTACATTATCTAAGTCACATCTGTTTGGCCTCATTCATTCATTCGCCCAGCATCTGGGAAAACAAACAAAACACGAGTGGTGTCCAAAATGATGTCCTATTCCCTTGTGATGCACACTGGATCACAGCCATATGGGCCCTGGGCAATAGGGCACCGTTCAGGACACAACCAGGGCTTGAACCCTGATTTGACTGGGTTTGGTTCTGTTCATATTGGAGGGACAAGGGATTGGGCTGGAGCTACATAAAGTGGTCCCAGGAAAGAAGTGGGCCCAGTACGGGCTGTTGCGACTGCTTATCAGGGAGCACACAGAGTACAGTAGACCGGGCTGGTGTGGGTTATTATCCCCACTACAATCACATAGTTTGTCCCTAATAGGTAAAACACTCTGGGATATTACCGCTCACAAGCTCTCCTTTCTCCCAAAACAATCTTCCCCATTGTTTACCAAGTAGGACAGGGCCTCATGATCTTTAATCATATGAAAGGTTCAGCAGTTCCTTTTAATAAACGTATTTTAATAACCTGACAGAATCTAGCCAGGCACATGTGTACACCGCCCCCTGCTCTGAAACCTGGGTGTTTTGGGGTTCTCAACAGGAAGGAATCCTCTAGGCTGATTGGTTGGTCGTGGGGTCTCTGTCCATACCCCCCCACCCCCATCCTCTGAGAAATGACTTGCTCTGTTTGACCTCCTGCCTGTTCCACTGGGAATTGCCACGTCACCCTCTCCATCTTTCTCACTGCCAGTGTTACTCATTCATCCTTTAACAGAACCAGAACCAGGACAATTGGACTAAAGCAGCTGGCGACTCACTCCCAACTCAAACCCGTCACCTTTCCAGCCATGAGGCCAACAGCCCTCAGCTGACAAACCAGAATGACAATCTGATTAATCCTTCCTGGAAATTGCCTGGGCCTCACTGTACCTCTCTGCACTCATGCTATCTGGCTATCTGATTTGGCTGGTTCCTCTCCACAGGGGCTGCATTCACATCACATGTTTTTTATTATCGCCCATGCATACATAGATCACCTCAGCAATAGCAATAGAGATGACATGTATGGAATTAAAATAGTGGGATACAGAGAGACGGACATGCTCAGAAATCCGGCGGTGAGCTGTGGGAGATGAAAGGTGTAGATGTGTGTGGCAGGATGTCTAATGGTTGTCAGTGGCTACATACAGTTTGCCGTTGTTCATTTCCTCCGTCGTTCCGCGGGCCATCCACCACTTTCCTCTTCTTCCGCCTAGACACTCATAATACCAGCTGACAGACAGGAAATGACATGTCACTATCCCTCCATCAATCACCATTCTCAGGTTGTCTGGTCATCATGACCAGATCATGTGGCTGATGCGGTCTTTTATGAAGTATTTTACCTGAGGAACTCATAGACTAGCTTATGTATTGTTGCTTGGCTTTTGACAACTGTGCTAGCTTCATTCTTACTATGACACGCCAAATTTCCCATTTGTCAAATGTGCTTTACTCCAAGCGCCTAGCTATTGCTTTGAATTGACTCAGTTTGCCATGAATAAGGACACGGAGGCGGCCGTGTACATCCTGTCAACGTTCAACGGGATTCAATGCAAACTCAAGGCTTCAAAGTCAAGAGTGGCGCTGCATTGGCATTTCACCCCAAGCTGCACTTAAATTATCCAGCCGGAGAGGTAGTGTATGAAGTGGCCCCCTTTAGGACGTCAGGGAAGGTGTCTCTAGTAAAGTATGTCTCTGTCTTTGTCCTTCTCCCTGTCTGGAAACTGCAGCCAGAGCCTGCCAGGTCCAGCTGATATATGATGTGAAGTGATTGGATCTGAGCCCTTATTAATCAGCAGCTATGAAATGATAATGTTCCTGGCTTGGCCCGGTTGACGGTACAATGCACAACTAGTTCCATAAGCAGATTACAGCACCACTGATTCCATCGACGCATCGTTAAATCATTCCCTGTTTCTGGGCCGACCATTTTGATCGGTTGGCGTGGGTGTGTTGGTTGTGGTTATAGCATTAAACCAGATATCTTGGGAAAGTTGTGTAATATGTCAAACTATCTGAAAAGTTGCTGAGAAAAAGTGAGTATGGTGCCTGATACGCCTAATCTTGAATTTAAATGCAGTTTGGCTGCATGCCATTTCTGTTTTTGTAATGTTAACCCAAACCTTAACCCTAACCCCGCCCTCAGTACTGTGATGCCAAACCATTACTCTAAACCTTAAACTTGAGACGTTTTTTGATAGTCACGATGTGTTCATGATCGAATGAACTCCAAAGCGCATTAGTGCTCAAAAATGGCACCTTAGCAACATAATAAGCATACCGCTAAGGACCAACATAATAGCTAAACGATAAGTTGCAACACAATTGTCATGTGTCAATTCCTGGTCATTGTCATTGTGCAGGTTAGTTCTATGTGAACATAATTCCAAGGATATATGGTTGCACGGTTCATGGGATGCAGCAGATTGTTAGACCCGTTTTATTGGTCAGTGCAATACTGACATCACTCTCCCTCTGGATTGGATATTGGGTGTGAGTTGGATTTCTTATCTGTTGTGAAGATAGTGCCTCGTTGTAAGGCTTAGGAGGTATCTGCGAGATGGAGAGAGGCAGACTTTCAATAGATTTTTAGCTAGCAATAGCTAAAGTTGGATAGTTTGTAATGTCTGTTTAGAGAATTTTCTGTCAACTTAAATAACTTTTTTCCATTACTTTCTCAGCTAAGTTAACACTTGTTTTTTTTAGAGGCTAGTTTCAATGTTTGGTGCCAAGCCAGTTCTTTTTTTATCTCCCAAGTGCTTATCCATAAGATTCACCCAGTGCTGGCATGTTCAACTTGTCTGAACCACAGTGGGAGCAAATGTACTATGCTTGTCTATGTCCGCTGAGCTGTCAACATAACCAAATATGGGACTCAGCATTAATTTCCTTGTAATCTGTTGCAGAATCGAATATGTTGTTGCTCTGTCTATGTTTTAGATAAATGCTACACTCAAATGCGCTCTGGTCAATGTAGTACACTTCATACAGCCTACATTGGAGGCTTTAGCTCATCATCCAGGCTCTGTTTGGGCAGTGGACACTTTAGTGGAAGTACGCCTATTTCAGTCAACGTTTTCTGAGCAAAAGTGACAAAAAATAACCAATTGAACTTGACTTAGGCTATTTTTAAAGGATTGCTGAGGATTAGTAGATACATTTTCTTTTCTTTTTTTCTGCAATAACCTCTTGTTTACTATAATAGGCAGATTATGTTGTTGGTTGATTGGGAGATATTTAAGCTTGAAATACTTGATGTATGAATTCACTTGTTTTGGAGTTCAGAAACCCCAGTTGTGTTATGAGGCAGTGTGTGAAACCCCATACATTTCAGAACTAGCCCTGAGGCTTGTCGTGACTTTTTCAGTCTCTGTGTGGGGTGAAAGAGCGTAGAAACGCTGCTCTGCTAAGACACCTGCTCCTGTGTGGCGGAGTTAACATTTTGTGAGTATTGTTGTGTATATACGGTGCCTTGTGCAGATATAAACTGCTTTTGAAAAACCTGGGCATCACGTGTGGTTGTATGTCAGTGTCACATGATTGTTCCCTTTGTATGGATTCAAATGTATACACACATGCTCACACACACACACGTGGCACAGGCACGTTTTTGTGTGTTTGTGTGTGTGTGTGTGTGTGTGTGTGTGTGTGTGTGTGCATATGCCAGACTCATAACAAAACCCTGGGATCGATACTGTCTTCACAGTGGGGCTATCATTAGAAGATTAGAGGAGTGTTGTGATGGAATGTTTGTCCTTTTCACGGTACGGTCAGACAATGTTAGGACAACTACATCCATTTCCTCTGTGGAAACAACAAACGACCAACCAAATTGTCCTATGGTTTTCCTCTTATACATAATGCCCTAGCTTTTCACTGAGATTGTGTTCAGTGCCACATTTTCAACCTCAAATGGATTCATTTGGCCTGAGATCAAGACCAAGATCTAACATGAAATTCTAATGAAATGTGTACTAATTATTACATAATGGTTCTTTTATACTGGGAATGTTTAGCATGGCCGTACGTTTTAGAGAAGTCGACTGAAGCACAAACAGACCTGAAGATTATACATGCCTCTGCTTATATATACCATTATTCCTGTATCTACCCTGAAGCAGCAAGAAAAGGATATTTAAATGATGACCTCATGTCACACGTTGGCCCCTTTAATGAAAGACCCATTGTTACATTCCCACCTTAATGCTTCTGAATCCAGCCAGAAAGCCAGAACTCGTCACCTGAAGTCCAGCTGCGAAGAGATAATAACGAGCCCAGGGTAACCAGTCATTTGTAGAATATGGTTATTTAGAGATAATACTGTCATGCATTATTCAAACTGAATTCCAGGCAAGGCTGAATTGTCCTATTTCGCTGACAGGGACAGACGTTTTTATCCACAGTGGTTGTGGAGCAACATCCACCAGCACCTGTGTTACTCATATTTGCAGTGTGATTAAATGATTTCAGTTTCATGTACAGATAGGCTGAAACTATTGCTAGTTGTCATGTAAGCTTACATACAATGTGGAATAGCGCTGTGCCAAAACAACAATTTAATGTAAAATCGCAATTCTTTTTTTCACAATATTGTATCCATATTCCAATGTCTAGAATCAATGTTTATTTATTTGTTGTGCTGTGGACAGCCCTCTTTTAAATTGCTGTAGTGGTCACTGAACTGTCGGGTTTCTTTAACAATAATAGTTGTGTATATCTATCACAAAATCTACCTGATATAAAAGCATGTTACTATATTCTCATGGATGTCGTCATTAATAAGAAACCAGAAAAGTGTATGCTGTCATTTGACTTCTTTAAATTTTTTTTATAGCCTCTAAATGCTATCGCCAAAGCGGCCATGACTTTTTAAGTTGGAAGAGAATATTTATGTGATGTTTGGTGATATGAAGTTAGAAAAGTCCTTGCTCTTTGAAAGCGATACTGATGTCAGTGTGGAGTAAGAAATAAACTGTGACCATACATTTTGTGCTGTCCATATTTTATGCTGTGAAATGTTAGTAATATCTTTTAGATGACAACGGCAACCCTGTCATGAGAACTTGATAGACAAGAACATCAGCTGTGGAACTCAAATGGTTGGTTGCTCAGTCTAGTAATGTAAAGTGTTGCAGTAGCTGTGCAGAAGGCTGACTAGTTGGTTGTCCACTCGTTTCTTCAGATTTTCAGTGCTTTTGAAAATTTGGTATAACCCTTGTCAGATGTGTGCCTTAACACAGTTTTGGTATAACTTCTCCGATCTATGCCTTGCCACAGTTCACAAGTACAGACTGTTCCTTGAACTTTATGCCTTGGTTTCTGCTCTGAAATGCAGTATGAAGTGTGCCTTTCTAACCTGTCCAATCAATTGAAGTGGACTCCAGTTAGGTTCTTATGAATGATGATTAAAAGACACAGGATGCATCTGAGCTCAATTTGGAGTTTCAGATATGTATTTGGAAAAGTATTCAAACACTTGACCACTTCTCATATTTCATGGAATTACAGATGGCACAAAGAAATTGTTCCGCTTGTCATTTTTGTTTATACTGACACTCAAAATCTATTATTTTATGATAACATTGGTATTGTTGGGAAACTAAAACTGTTGTTTCTACAAGTGTTCAACCCATGTCCTGTTTATCTTGCCAGTTCAAACTGATTATAAAAGAAAATGAAGACCAAATTGCATTCTCCAGAGGTTAGAGATAACGTTATTCAAATGTATGGCTTAAGAAAAGTAATGACACCATCAAGTGGTATTAATAATCAGAAGGGAGAAGTTGCAACACACCACCCAGGCAATGACAATAAACTGTCGGTCGGTCAAAATGAAGTGCATGAACAAGGAGACTTGTGAGAGAATCCTCAGAGAGGCCAACAATGACTTTGGAGATTAGTCATGGTGCACTGGTCAACCGTAAAAGACCTCTGCATAAATCTGGCCTGCACTGGAGGGTTGCATGAACCAATCAGTTACTCAAAAAGTACCACCTGAAAGCATGAGAGTAACCCTGCTTTGATGTAGGGAAAGGTTTTATGGTTGAACTCCGAGCTTTCTGGCCATAACTAAAAGCACTGTGTGGTGCAAATCTAACACTGCCCATAAAAAAAAATACTAAAGTTTGAGTGGATATGCACCTTTCAGAAGGTAGGTTATCCCAAATCTCTCAAAACTAATACCAAGAAAATAACTGAACACAGAAAAGACCTTAACACTGTAAATATGTAATTAATTGAATTGGTCAGGGGTTTGACTTCTTTTGCAAGGCACTGTTATTAATGCACACATATTTATAGTGAAATGAAACCTGCTTTTTGTAACTTGGTGTTATGTGGTGTCATTTCAAGCTAGAGCTTTTACATGCTGCATTGTAAATTACTCTTCATAGAACCTTCAGCTTTTGTGTTGTGAAATATTGCCTCCAGCAATACATTTCTTTTTTATTTGGCAAATAGAAACATAACGTACAATAATTAAACTGAAGCCATTTATAAATACTCACGTTTTTGCAGACATCTTTTCACCAGCCAGTCTCTCGACTGCAGTCACACTATTAATTATATGTTGAAATCGAAAGCTGTGGAAATACTGCATTGAGATATCAATCGCTTTATTACCACAGGCCAGAAATGGCTGTCTGAAAAGGCCCTCATTAATATAGTGAGCTGAGTAGACTTAACACATTCCCAAACACTGTGGTCAAGCTGAGGTTGAGGTTAATCACTAGTTGTTTCCACTCCAGAGGACAACAGTTTGCAACGCACAGCAGAAGTGAGGTCACATGTTTCTATTGTGCTAACGACGCCCAGCGGAATGAGAGAAATGCTGGTTTCCAAGGTGATGGTGAAGCAGAGTATAGGTTAAACAGGATTGAAAAGATACCTTGAGGAAGCTATGTTGGCATTAAGAGATGTACCACAACAGTCAAAAGACAGGAACTATCCTCCACATCAAATTATTCCTCAATCTGTCCCTATGGAAATTCATTATTTAGGGATCTGAAATTGGAACATGCATCTTAATGATAATGAAATGCACAATTCCTCATGTATCGTTTCAATTGTGCCTCTCCCAGAAAAAAAAAATCCCCAATAAAGCCAATGAACCTATATTCCAAATTTTAATGCACATGAAACTCCAAGTATGTTTAATCACTTTCATGCTTGCAATTAAAATAGAAAGGTGAAATTAAGATGACTTTGTGCTGGTATGATTTAATCACTGACAGCAAGTCTCCTTGTCTCCTGTGGGTCAAAGTCATTTGAGCTGGCCCCAGTCAATCTGCTCTCCCCTCTTTTCATCACTGGCCTTATAGATTGGAGGATCCAAGCCCTCATAATCATTTGCCGGGGCTCTTAGCTACCGCAATCCTTGTATTAATTAAATACTTTTGTCTAGGGGAGCGGGCTCCAGCAGTAATGAAAAGGGCAAGCGAAGGAGAACTTCTGAGAGTTCTAAACAGATGCTTTTGTAGGCTGAGATTCCGTGTGGTTGTGGTGTCTAGTAGAGACCTCAGTAACCTGGATTTCCTGGACTATTGTTGGAATTGTGCTTGCAGGTTGTCAGCCGATTGAAACACACAC
Organism: Esox niger; assembly: GCA_016801105.1. Taxonomy (NCBI): domain Eukaryota; kingdom Metazoa; phylum Chordata; class Actinopteri; order Esociformes; family Esocidae; genus Esox; species Esox niger. Next base: position 7,953 of record JACXGJ010000475.1, read on the forward strand.
CGTTATGACATCGGAAGTGAGAGCTAAGAGTAAGCTGCCATTAACAATTGAAGCTAGACATTTAAGACATTTTTGTCTCAGTTCTCCAGTCATTGCTATGTACTCTACAGTTGTTTGCTTTCATCCCAGTTCGAATTCCCTTGTTCAGTCCCAGAGCGTTTGTGCCAGGGTTTGTGCCAGGGTTTGTGCCAGGGTTTGTGCCAGGGTTTGTGCCAGGGTTCGTGCCTGGGTTCGTGCCAGGGATAATGATGTAGATGTCTTTGCAATATGATTGGTGCAATGATACTTGGAACCTCCAGCCGCAGGCACCTGCAGTGTGGTGGGCAGACATTGTGACATTGTGTGTGTATTAAAGATGAGCAGCGCATAGCAAATGAACATGCCTCACGAGAGGCACAGTCGCTGTTTGTAGACGCACTTGACTAGTCCACCGTGATGACATTCGGATCATTGAGATAAAACGTCCATATTATTTTGCCATTTCAAAGAGGTAGCAGGTGAAGTCATATTGAATTTATAGTGGGAAACAAACCAATTCCCCTGTGTATGTTATGGGTTCGTAAGCAGGTGGGTTTACAGAAGGTGCGCAGGTTTCTACTTCAAAGGACATTTACTGCTATTGTACCGATGATGCAACACACTTCCTCCAGAGTGATCACAGAACACACCCCAGTCCCAATCTTGGTAAAGTCGTCATTTCACTAAGAGTAGTTGGCATTTCACTAACTGCTGAATTTGAAAGGGGTGAGTCAGTGAATGTATTCAAAGGAGAACTGCATATGAACTGAGTGAAGGGGGGGCTTGTGTCTGGCTGGATTGGCTAGTCCTCTGCTGGTAATCTTCCTTTTTGGATAGGAGAAATGCCCAGCAAGCAACTATCAACAATCACGTCCCAGAGTTATGGCTGCTTGCTAAATAAACAATGCCATCCTGGCTGAATTTAATGTGAGGGAGAAAGACATGTAATGATTTATTAAATCAATTTGTCATCATGCCTCAGGCAGGATTCATCAGAGTAATTAGACTTTGTGAAGAAAGTTAATTACTGGTTCAAAAACACAAAATGGTTCATGGGATCTTTTAGTGGAGGTTAAGCAAGCCTTTGATTTTTTGAAAGATTACTTTGTAAAGCTTTGAAGAAAGCATTTTCTGAATGCAGCTTTGAACCATTTTCCATGGAAACAATGGTCTTGCCTTAAAAAACTTTTATATAGGTTTTATATATTTTATTTAGAAAGATAATAGATTTAATTACTCTTTCACAAACCATTTCAGATTGCTACCTTCCTATTCAGTTTCCTATTTCTGGTTATTCTCTGTACTCCAACTCATTTGTGAACTACAATAGGAGCTTTTTCAAATCAGTGTGTCAGGGGTTAAACCCAGGCAGCCGTGTGCAGTCAGTTTGCCATTTACTGTCAATACAAGAGGTATTGGCACCCTTCATTAAAATTGATCAAAAGTGGGAAAAAAAAGTTTCAAAGTTATTTTTTGCACACGTTGCCAATATCTAGTGAAGCCTCTTCTGGAGTTGATAACCGCAATGAGCCTGTTCCGGTCGAGTCTGGCAAGGTTGGCGCACACTTTTGTAGAGAAGTTGCCACAAATGTCCAGATCCTTGATAGTCTACGGTTTCCACTTAAATTCAAACCACAGGTTTTCAATTGCATTTAAGTCCAAAGATTGAGATGATTGTTGTAAAACATGTGGTCACAGGAACCATTTCTGGAAAATGTTGATGTATGTTTGGGTTGATTGTTAAATGTCCATCCACAGCCATGTCTCAATCACCAGGTTTTGAGCTAAAATATCCTGGTTCTTAGTGGAATTCATTATGCAGTTGATCTCAACAAGAGCCCCTGGAGCACTAGTAGAAAAACAGGCCCAAAGCACCAATTAGCCACCACCATATTTTACTCTAGGTATCAGGTGCTTTTCCTTGTATGCAGTTCCCTTTCTTCACCAAACATATGCTGAAATGTTTTGGGCTCATCTGACCACGACACACAATATGAATTGTAGGTCCACGACAGAGTTCAGGTGCTACAGTTTGTGGGTTGGACTCAGTAAGGGCTTCGTTTATGCAGCCCTTTCAAAGACAATGTTGACAGAGAGGTGGCGTCGAACAATTGATTTAGAGACTTGAGAACTCCAAGATTACGATTGACTGCAGTTATATAACAGCGATCCTTGGACTCTTCTTTGCCTTCTTCACCATCTTCCTCAGTCTGTGTGTGGGGGCAATATGCACATGTCCTATTTTTGGCAAAGTTGCAGCTGTTTCAGATTCCTGAAAATGTTTGATTTGTCCTGACTGTGGTGTTAGTAGTATTTTCAACCGATCATGTATTTTTTTGTGATCCTTTACATGACATCTCTTTGGTTTTACCCATCCTTTCAGTTGACATCTCTTTGATCTTATCCATGGTGATGGATGACAAAGGAATTTTTGTTATGCAACATATTATTCCCTCAGGGATACAGGGACAGTTGAAAGACCTCTGTAAAGTTCAAGACTGAGACTTATTTTAACTAACTAAAAAGCATAGAATTTCATAATTAAAAAAATTATTTATGAGGGCAAATAGTGTAACTGATTGTGGGAGCTCTTACTGTGATCATTTAACATGCCTTGGTCTAACCACAGCAGCACATACCTGGTTATCCAATCACCCCCAAGAGCCTATGGCACATACCTGCCATCTTAAGTGCCTTCAAGGAACTGTCAGTCATTATCTAGCCACACAGTCACCCACATGCACCTTTGACACATTTCTGGCAACACCACCGACCGCAACTGTCCAACAGCCAAGAGTCGGAGAGAGCTGACTTTCTGAACACCCTCCCAGGATGTGCCTATCGACTACCACCGACAGTTGCCGGTTAGAGTTCGGTATTCAGCCGGCTATCACAGCCACGTCCTCCCCTTCTCATGTTTCCCCTGGCTGTGATGACAGCCCACTGTGAGAGCTGATCAACCCTGCAGGCGTCCTTTAGTTTCTTTTCGTGGAAGCTAATTGTTGTTTTTGCAGCTTCATTATTGCGCTGAGGTAAAAAGGTCAGGGCTGTTTGAGCGAGGTGTTTTGTGTGTTTTGTGTGTGTGTGTTTGACCGATCCTCCATGCCTGCTCAGAGCCTTCTGAATGATAACAGTAGAGCAGCGGAACAATGGAAAGACTCAGGCAGAATGAAGCTGAAACGATGACACACCAAATGAGCGGATGAGTGGCATTTTGAGTCACATTGTGGTTTGTTACTAATACCAGGTACATCAACTATGAAACACCAAAAGTCATGATGTCTGGAAATGCTCAACGTCCAATGAATAATCATCAAAAACATTCACTGTGTCACTGCCTTGCATTTAGCTTCATCACTGGAAACTAGAGTTCAAATCCTGCTGTTGGTTTAGGCTAGGGTTCCCACTGAGGGAGGTGAAATTAGCCTACCCTGTGATCCTGAAGAATTATTTTCAGTTTGCTGACATTTACGATGAAACATCTTTGCACTGTAAAAACCATCACTGTACTTTTCATAGAGAGCCTTAGGCCACATTGGTTGTTGAGCAGGAGGACACAGGCGTTGTCAGCAATCACCTGCAGATGACCTGACCGCCCTATTAACACATCATCAGAGGTTATGCTACCTTTTCCCCATTGGCTTTCTTACAGCTCTGCTGCTACAGCTGTCGTGCTGAATCCTCAGCCATGGCTGATGGATTACAGAAGACTAAATGTGGGGAAATCTCAGGAGTCGACAAAATGAGGAAGAGGAAGGCTTTAGAGAGGGCGTGGTTTGAGGGAGGCTGAGAGAGATAGAGAGGTCGACTGCCACAGGTTGCTATACGGGGAACCTAATCCTGCTTCACATGACAGCCTAGCACTATTAATGATTAATGACAAGTTGTCAGAAGCGAAAAATGGCTTCAATTTAAAACACTGACCCGCTTCTTTCATAGGGGCTGGTCCTCATAGAGCAAGATTCATTGATTCACTGCATAATCAGAATCCTGATACAGGAGTGGTGAGGAAGATGGCACGTGGTTAATGTCAACTACATACTATACTTTAGCCCTTATTCCCCTCTTCAGTTCAATACCCTCTTTCCTTCTCTTTTGGTTAGGCATGACAGGGTATTACAGAAACGCTTAGCTCCCACCGAGAACACATGGTTGAACTCAGATGTCATTCATCAGAATGCCAGGGGTGTTTTTCTGTAATTTACAAACCTTCGGAGTAATGAGTAGCTCTTTTAATTGTCAAATTAGATTAGCCGGTCAGCTGTTAATGCTGTAATAACGAAGAGGATAGTGCAGTTGGAGTCCTTCCAACACTCACAGGTCCCTCCTTGAAGTCTTCCAACTCCCACCTTGAAAACAAATCATTGTTTCGAAGACAAAATTAGAGCCCGTTGAAACCGAGCCGTGCTTCCCACTTAGCGAACAATTTGAACTTAATTTTAACAACAGTGTGTTTTTGGAGGAGCTAGACCAATTGAAAGGGAATTGTGTGACTCTTGTTCCCCTTTAAGTATCTGATAAAAACACCTTTCTATACAGCAGCACAGTTTTGTGAAACATTCTACCACAGCTACTCAAAGCCAGGCTGACAATTGCTTCATTAAAAATATTGTTTAAAGATGGTCAAGCAATAGCAGAAGAAACAAATGCATGTCTGTAGCTTGCTTTGTCATGTAGATGTATCTAGAAATGCAATGTATCTATCAAGCCATACATTGTATCTTTATCTAACTATGTAGATATACTCTGTGTTGAGTGTCTGTATCTAACTACGTAGTGTATCTGTATGTAACTACGTAGTGGGTCTGTATGTAATGACGTAGTGGGTCTTTATCTAACTACGTAGTGAGTCTGTATGTAATGACTTAGTGGGTCTTTATCTAACTACGTAGTGGGTCTGTATCTAACTACGTAGTGGGTCTGTATCTAACTACGTAGTGGATCTGTATAACTACGTAGTGGATCTGTCTCTAAAAATGTAGTGGATCTATCTCAAAGCACGTAGTGGATCTATCTCAAAGTATGTAGTGGATCTGTACCTAACTATGTAGTGTAATATTTGCCCACTCTTACGAAAGTCAGCAATTTGAAAAAAAATATATTATGAGCCAGGACATAACAAGGTTATGTCCAAATCAAAATGAAGCCACTGTGAAGCCTGTTTTTACCTTTTATTTCACTTGTTTTGTCAGCCCAAATCAAATTCTTGATGTGTAAAGTGACAAAAATATATATTTAGAAGCAGAAAACTAAACTAAGTGTGACATTTTCTTTTTGTTGAGAGTTAAAGAGCTACTGAGGATGAATTTTCATGAACAAGGTTATAATGAGCTTCATTACCGGGTGATCTCACCTCTCGTTGGAAGAAACTCATCCAAATGTATCCAGAGACCAAAGCAGCCTTTTGGCAGAGCTCCTGCTTCCTGGGCTGCACCAGAAAACCACTCATTTAGACAAACTTGTATACATTTTCGAGGACTCAGTCATAACCTCTCTTTGCTATAAAAACAGCGTCTGCTATAATATGTTGTAATCAGTCTTGTCCATTTGAGTCGGACAATTTTATTAATTGTTATTCATTTTATTGTTTCGGCAGTATTGTTTTAACACTAATATATCGCAAAACCCTGCAGTTTCTTCCCTCCAGGTCTTTTCTCGTGATTCCCGTAAAACCCAGTAGATACGATTAACAAAGGCCCAATGGCCCGGGGCCTGTAAGACATAACGTCGGGCAAAAGACAGTTAGGGCCAGTGACTGTGTCCATGACATAGTCCGTTGAATACCGTTAGAGAAACCATACAGACATGGCTTGTCGACAGTAACGCTTCAATCACACGGATGTGTCAAAGCGGAAAGCTTGACGAACCTTTTGTGCAGCTACGCAACTACTCAGAATGCATTGATTCTCCACAGATGTTGCATGCTGCTTTTTAGGAAATGTAGAATCACTTTCACTGGACATATTTTGAGTCAGGTAGCTACCTTCGTAGGCTACCAATTATTGGCTAGCTAGCACCTTGCTAACTTATCCTATGGCTTTTAGACTTCATAGACTTTTCATCCATCTAACAGTCACATTTTTCATGAAAACGCAGCTACATAACATGGGTTTTATTGACCGTTCGCTACTACCTCCACCCTGTTTGCATGCATACAATTGAAGGCATACGTTGGAAAAATCCAATGCATACACAAGACCAAACATTCTGCACTGCAATGCTGCAAGCCAATTGCAGCATTTCATTGAAAAAAGAAATAAATTCCCGTGTATCACAGTGCATTGGCGCTGTAGGTCTGATCGAGGCAAGTACTGTATTGTGCCATATTAATGTTACCATAAATATATTAACTCGATGATTTTCTTTTCATGCTTTTATGTCAAGTCAAATAAGCAAGCATCTTCATGAAAAGAAAATGGTATTTATAGTAACTAATATTTTTAGTAGCTAATATCAATAAATTGTAAATATTCACCATTTGTTTAAAAGTAATGATGTGTTTTGCATTATATTTATGTAAACCACCATTGCTTGTATCAGCTCTTATTTCTCATATCACAAATCACAAATGGTATAAATCAATATTCTGATGATATGATATTTACATACAATATATCCGCAAAATACAATTACATTATGGCCATAAGGGCCAGTGAATAAAAAGTTAACATTGGACCCTGCCAGTAGAGATGTGTTTGTATTAATGGTTAGCTTACATAGATCTATCCCTTTTGAAGAGGCTTTTTATGATTATGATACCGTACATAATCTCGACTAAATCGTTGCATGTGGGTAATTTAAATGTGATGTGAATTGTATGAGCCATGGAGGGTGGGTGTTGTTTTGGTCCATGTTCATGGTTCTTTCTCTGTGGACATGATAATGCTTGGGCAGTCATAGGGTGTTCCCATGTTCAAGACCTTTAAGAAAATGCCAGGATTCATAGTACTGGGCATGTTTCATTAATTCAGTTTGAATTACACCGGAGGCCATTCGACTTTCCATGCTCATCTGGGTGTGTGTGTGCAGAGTGGGGGGTCTGTGTTTGTGTGTGGTTTGTTGTGTGTTTGTTAGCTTTTGGCTGTGTGTGTGTGTTAATGAATATGCATTAGTTTTAAGTAATTTGTCCTATTTCTGTGCTGTTGTCTATTCGTGTGACTTACCTTGTCAGTCGTGTTTCCGGACCGGCGCTGCAGTCGTAATGCAACTTGGCAAGCACCTGTTCATGTTGTCATCCAGTATGACCTTTGAAAGTGTCCTGGTGGGATAGAGGCAGCACAGCCCCGTCAGACTGCACGGAGGGCACGGCGTGCAAGAATTTATCTCTGGACAGCCTCTAAACTGGTCCCCAACTGCCTTGGTCGAAACGCTGCAGGGAGCTGCAGATGCTATCACCCCAAAATGGAGCATGTTGATTGATTTAATTTGAACCCACATCATTCATGGGAAAATGTTGTGATTTGGACAAAGCCAAGTGGCCACTGACAGTCGGGGGGGAGGGTACTGGCTGGAGCAGGGAGATAAGGCAGGACACAACTATTACAGGACCAAAGCGTCTCGTAGCCGCGTGTGTGTGTGTGTGTGTGTGTGTGTGCGCGCATTTGCTGTTTGTGTCTCTGTGTGTGGTTTTATGCGTGTCCATACTTGCATGTTGGAAAGCATTTGAGAGTGTGTGGTGTCTTAGTCAATCACTCTCCTTTAATAGTGACCTCACATCTCCATGGCAATCCATTCCTCTTAATAACCAGATGTTCCCAGAGGCCGTTTACACCAGATGCACACAATCTCATCCCGCTATTTAATAGCCGGACGCTACAAGCATGTATTTTCACTGCCCACATTTGAGCTGCTGAATAATGTTAACTCGCGGCCCCCTGTCGTCTCAGTGGTTCAACCTGTTCTTTTTTAATACTGGTGTGAATATATGGGGCTGCAGTGTATTACTTTCAATGATATTCTGTAACAGACAGCTGTGCTGTCAATGTGGCCTGGTCTTACTCTCATGTACAGCCCGTTCCTACTGTCTCTCCAAACTGCTGATATTGAAATTGTTCATTTATGCCTTGTTATATTTATGAGCCATTTAACTTGACTGGCGAGTCCATGGCTGACTGATTAGACCTTTACACTGCACCCATGTGTTTTATTATCGCCACGAGGCCTTGAGGAGTTTCCTTGTGGTACTGATTAGTCAATGTTGGGCTTTATGTGTGTAATGTAATAATAGTAAACATTTATAGGTGGCTCTTACCAGGCATTCTTTAGTAATTGATCTTCCCATTGACATAACTTAAAGAGCGTGGTCAAACTGCATGTGCAATTTGTGCTTATGTGTCTATAAAACAATGTAATCGGATTATAGGCTATGGTACTGTGTTATAATAAGATTTCTCCTCGCAATAGTTTTTTCTCTGCTTTTGCATCTACATAGGGCAATGAAAAAGAAAGAACAACAGATAGCACTTTGTAGCAGTATTTAGGTTTTTACTGTGAATGTTCTCATATGACTAATCTAATCATAGTCTGGCTGTATGGAATTTACTGTAGATATTTTTGGTGTGTTGTGATTAGATTCTAGTAAATAGACAATTCTGGTATGATGTAAAGTAGTTCCAAACTTCTCTTGGAGAAGAAAACAACTTGATTTGGGACAATAAACCTTCCTCACTGCACAACCAGCTGCAATCAACATCTCCACTCCTGGTACAAACCCATCAGAGAAATCTATTATCTGTCCTTTTTTTGTTCCACAGAGAGAGGCAGTTCATTTTTCTACATCTATATACATTACTTTTAGTTGACTTATTACTTGCTCCCAAACTGTAATGATTCTTTGGTTCAATCTGTCAAGTTTCATAGCACTTTTCTTTGTGGAATGCAATAAGAAAAGGCATCTCTTCTTTGGCCAGCCGTCCAGAACTCAGTGAAGTTGGGAGATGGGTTTTCGGCGGCCTCTCACACCGGAGAACTCTGCAGAAGTGAAAGACTAGAAAAAAGAGAGGGGCCAAGGGTTAAGAGTCTAGAAATCACTTGTTTCACATCTGCTGCCTTCCCCATCCAACAGTCCAATCTGATGCTGATGCATCAAGACAAGGACTAACCACTTCCACCATCTTAGCTAACAGAACGATACACAGAGATATCATTCATTGCAGTTGAAACGGTCCTTGTTAAGAAGTAATTATAATTAACATCGGAAAAATAGACGTTTTAAAAACCCATCTGCAAATGATATATGATAGTCTTTTTTTATCTTGACCAAAGGCCCGTTGCGGTCCTTTGAGAGTACCTTTGGTGCTCTGTTCTGCTGTGGTAATACGGTCCATTCGCTTGCCAGTTACACTTTTAATGTTGTTATGTTTTATTTCTGTGTTTTCTCAGTACAAACAGTGAAGCAGTGTTCATATGTCCATGGCTAGGTCCCAGATAGGGTATCTGTGGAATAAGGTAATAGAATCATCAATGCTTACCCACAACCCCTCTTTCTAATCTATTTTAGCCAAGCGCTGCGACGAATCCCACAAGTTGTTTGATAATTTTAGAGTGAGGGAAGTGGAAACCGGCCCACAACAGAGACCATGTTGTCTTGTTATCGAAGCCCAAACTAAATTGTGTCGGCTATCTGGCATGGCTGACTGAGTCCCGATTAGGGCCCACTTTGAAGCAGAGCTCTGCGGCCCACATTTATCAGCCGACACAGTCCTGCCTTATGCCTTCTGCCCAGCACTGCTCTCTTTCCTGACAGGCCTCCAGCCATGTTTGGGGAATAGATTGATCTCTATCCAGAGAGACAATCTCACACTTTTGTTTAATCGGCCCCCACGGATAAGCCGCCCCACAATCTCACCCAATCATATCGCTCCCATGTATATAAAGAAACCGGCTGTCTCGAAGTGAACATAATACAGGCCCTCTCCCTCCCATGCTTAGGCAGGTTTACGTCAGGGAGTCATGCCCAACGCGTTGATATGGATGCTTAGGCAGGAGCATCGCCGTCAAGACAGGCAGGCCTGTACTTCCCCTGGACATGAGAGTAGAGACAACTGACTCCGGGGATACATGGAGACCCAAGAGGAGGGAGGGAGACGGACCATGATGTCAGTGATGTCCAGTGATCCCGGGAGAGTTTCCCAGTGTGTGTGGAGACATAGAGAGTCCTGCATCGCTTGTGCCACCCCCCCCACCCAATATGACTGGAACTGTACCATAATCCCATGCAGGATAGGCTGCCATCTTTAGGACGTCTGGGCTGAGGATGAGCGGAGAACGAAGCGGGCAGGAACATGGCCCTGCTATATTCCTTGGAGAACCGCAGCCTCTGTGGGCCTCGGTGGTTCTGTCTCCTTCAGTGCATGTCCTCTACATTGGTAATGGATGATGAATGGGGCTGACATTTGCAGCCGCTGCCTGTTCAGTTGTTTTGTTGCAAATGGCTGGTGAGCATGTTTTCCACTGCCCCTCCATCCTCTCGCCCAGGAGCTCTAAATGAGATGTGTACCACACATTACGTCTAGGACCCAGGAAACCTCTTCTGTCCTCCCAGAACCCGCCGTGATTGGTAAGGAACCTGCGTCGACGCCAGCGGATGTGATCGGTCTCTTCCCACTCCGACCTTTTAAAAACGTACAGTATATCACCGTGGTAAATAAGAAAGGACTGAAAGGAATTTGTTTTTGGAGTGAGTGATGGTGGACACAAGACAGACGTTATACTGTATTTCTAGTTGTGGACTATGTTCAGTATGGGCTGCAGGCCTCGGTTCCATCTCGAAATCCTCTCAGGTACTTGGAGCCCTGTGACGGCCCTGACCTCTGCTTCCTCTGAGGCTCACCTCTTGTCTGCTGTGTAGGGGGAGCAGGGTTTTACCTTGAACTGGTGACAGCGTGTCTGGTTTTTCTCGGTGTCTGTGTTGCTGTTAAGTGCACTGTTATAGGTATCACCCTTGTCCCTACGGATTCATTCTCAACTGCCCAGAGAGTAGGTATGTATATATTATGAGGGAGGGAGAGAGGGGGAGAGTGAGATGGAAGAGGGAGGGAGGGAGAGAGGGAGGGAGAGGGATATGGATAGGGAGAGGAAGAGAGGGTGGGATATGGAAGAGAGAGAGAGGGAGGGGTATGGAAGAGAGAGAGAGAGGGAGAGGCAGGGATATGGAAGAGGGAGGGGTATGAGAGAGAGAGAGAGAGAGAGAGACAGAGAGATTGAAGAAAGAGGGAGAGAAAAGTATGTGGATAGAGTGAGGGAGAGAGGGAGAGGAAAAGGAAGGTGGTGAGGTGATGGCAACATATTTAGGCTTTGACATGCCGGTTGCATTTCAGTATATTCCATGTCTCACAGGGGAACCGCTCTCATCCCTTCTGTAGAACGGGGACCGTGTCAGTGGAACTCTGGTCCAGACCGCTGTAATGGTGCTCTCTGCAGACACCTGTGTGGCTAAAGGGGATTGGGGTCTGAGGAGATCAGGATTAGTTATTAGGGACGTGACGGCCAGTAAATCTCCAGGCTATAATTCCCCCTCAGAGTTCTGACCCGGGTCCCTGGAGGCCCTCTAATTCATCAAGGAAAGGTCACAGTAAATCCCACGCACCCTTCCACTCTTGCCAGGACCCTGGTTCTCGACACCGGGGTCGGAGGTTTTGACATTATCGGTCTATGTCAGGTCTCTATGGCTTGTGACAGATGTCTGCCCTGCTGTCACTTTGACCACCCCGATTACCACCTTTAAGCAACCATGGCTGCCCGAGGTGGGCGTGTTTCCTATGTAGCAGGCCTGGGAACATGGGACTATGGGACTGACTGACCCCCTGGGATGTATCCATCAACCAATCTAATCTATACAACACAGGAGATGCATAAAAATAGAATCCCTTGACTTGAATGGTCATGGCTATTATAGATATTATAGATCTTTTTTTGAGTCCTAAATTGAGGTAAATGCTAATGCAGTTACATACCAAAACGGAATGGTTTTTCATTTAAATGTGTTCTTCATCTAAAGTTCTGAATAGGGAATTGATCGGTTTACTTTCCCGACTGATCACAAAAAAGGTTTACTTTCCCAACTGATCACAAAAACAGGTTTTCACTGTTCTGTCTTGTCTCTCTTCAGCCGGCACATGTTTAGGATTGTTTGGATCAGTACTATAACATTATTGAATCAGAACACATTAGTTGTCCAAATTGCCATGCATCTCATATCACCGTGATATCTTATTAAGAGCTTCCTGGTAATTCCCATCCATAGTCCAGAATTCACCCTGTGGGAAATCATATGTTAATCATATTGTTTATTTGCTAATGAATATTGAAAAGTCATGTAAAGATGCTGAGAGATCATCCCATTCTGAATCTCATCATGGTGAGTCTCACTGAATAAAATCAATTTATCACATAGCTTTGTGAATGTGACCAGCTCCAATACCAGCACCTAAGTATATCAGAATGCAAATCCTATTTATTTGTGAAATATATACATTCTACACATGCCCATCATTTTACTTTGTGCATTGGTACTGTACTGTTAATAGAAGACCATAAATAGTGTGAAAGAGCAAAGTGAATATTAATCATCGATTGCTTATACCTGACATGTAAAGTGACCTATATCACGTGAGATAGTGATTTAATTGAGACAGTGGTTGCTTGTCTTGAAATAAAATCACATCCTGATACGAATGCTTGTCTCATGCCCAAGTGTTTTAAATCGATGATCATCTACTCTCCAATCCCTCTAAACGTCTTCGGGACAAAATATCCGTTATCTAAGTCAACGTAATTTACATTCTCAGCGTTTATAATGATTTCCCGTCCGTGTAGGATCAGTATGGAAGTCAGTGGGCAGACCCAGACCCAAACCAGACTAATGGAGGGGATCGGGATTAACTCTAAGATGGAGGTGTGAAGCCATGTCAGGATTGACTGGGATATTTATAGTGGATTTTAGCTGCTGCAGATGGTATATCCACTGCCTACTTGGTGATTGGTGCGATGTTCTCCTCCCACCTAGCATTGTGGGAGATGGCGGTCCCTAGGAATTGAAATGATTCAGCCCAAGTAACAGCTGAGTCCTGAGATCTCAAGGGGGAGAAGCGACGAGATTTTCTTGAGTTCAACCGCCGCCTCCGCGGCTTTGTCTGTGTTGAGCTCTAGGTTATTTTGAGTAGAGCAGGCCATTAGCTGTTCAGCCTCACCACGGTACATGGACTCATCGCTGCTGGGGACCAATGTGGTGTCTCCTGAACACCTGAGGAGGTTGACAGGTGTGTGGTCGGGTGAATGAGGGGTCAGGGCACTACCGCTTTTATTTGTGGCACTTGAGTGTCGAGGTGTTGTGAATATAATAGAATTTTCCCAAAATTGACACAGTCTCTCAGTTTTTCCCACAGCACACACCGACGCATGCACACACACACACACACACACACACACACAATATGAAATGTAAGCCTTACTCTTACTCTCAGATCCCAAACATAGTAATTTCTTAGTGATTGTCTGGATCAATATACTGTCTGTAAACGCTGTGTTATGAAATCCAATCACACACGTCTGGAGCATTGAAGACAGTGAAAGCCAAATCCGGTGCCAGTCAGTGGACAGGGAGGCCCGCTACGGGCACGGGCATGTACATTTCTGTAATGGACTTGAAAGGGTTAAAAGCCGGTGAGCTGATTGGACACTAACGACGGACCTCAGAGCTTCATCTTCACTGACAGTGTTTTTACAATGCATCCATCCTATGCATATGATGTACAAAGTGTAGCTGAATATAATAGGTAGAGTAGATACGTTGGTTAAAGAGATCTTGACATCCCACATATACCAAACTATGAGGCAGACATGTGCCAGGTAAACATTCTCTCGCTCAGTATCCAAGAATTACTGTGGCAATCAGTTGAAATCCCATGTTTTTGGTGATGCTATTTCAAAAACGTGGTCTGGCCTTGTAAGGTACAGTTTACCTTCTAATAGAGCCGTTTAGGTGTATGCTCCCAGCAGCGTGTGAGGCTGGGTCAGTACAGTAACCTTTTCTCAGAATCCAGAGTACCTTAGAGCATCGGTAATGAAGCCATAGATCGGTAAGGGTTCATCCGGTGGAGGAACTGCTCGGATGAGACGACCTTCTTGAATATTTAAAGGTTTGGAAATTAGCCTGAGATGAGCCTGTTCTCTTAGCTGAAAGTGGCATAGACTCCTGAGGACAGACAAGTTCTCTGGGGCAGGTCAAACATGACTGGTACATGAACTTCAGTCGTCCACATAAATGGCCTCTCACTGACCTCTTGTTTACGGAATATCCCAAGCTTCCATTTTGTTTCAGATGTAGCCGTAAGCATTATTCCTGGGAGCTTGAAAGTGGATTCTTCTTCTACTTTTGTGTTTGCCCATGGGCTTTTTAGGATTGATACACCCATACAGATGTTACACGAGGAGTGACAGCACTGAGCATGCACTTTACAAGCTAGAAACATGCCCATCTGTCACTTTGAGCCATCTTGGGAAGGTTGAGAATGCGTAAATTGTCTTCATCATATATTTATAAGATACCTCTGCCCATCTCTGGTCTCCTTCCCCGTGGGCTATTGCAGTACAGTAGCTACTGTAAATATAATGGCAGGAGATAAAATATGAAACAGATTATCCAGCAGTGTAATAAAACAGAGTAGAAATGATAAAAAATATGTGTATATCTTTGAGAGTACCAAAACAAGTGTTTGTTCAATGCCTGGTAGGTCCCACAATTCTCTCTGATTAGAGATGTGATGCGTTTAACAATAGCAAAGTTTGTTTTCTCAACAACTTGTTCAGTTGGTCTGTTTTCTCTGAGAAAGGTTATTTGAACTCAATCTGTCTGTCTCATCCCAAGGCATTAAAATGGGTTGGAAAGTTACCTGCAGTAACAATGTTTTTCATCACCCAGGTTCTCTCTACAAACGTGCCCACAAGAGTATTGAAATGTTTCCCATCTCCTCCAGCAGTCATTGTAGAAAGACACTCCATTTTCTATTAGACGGGTAATTTCGAGTTACCACACGGTACAATACTCTAATTAGGTGCTGATTCCATATCTAGTACGATTCTGTATGTATAATGATTGTGTGTTTTCAAATTCAATAGTCCAAACTTATTGCTGATGTGTGTGCACCTGAAAAACAAGAGAACCATTCAAGTATTTGTTTTGATCAGTTAGCATTTATCGCACGCACACATGCACTCACGCACGCACACACGCTTTCACTGCATGGTATTACTGCCAGCAAGTCATAGTACTCCAATGCACCTCCGAATGACAAATCAAATTTAGCCATTGTTTTTTAGGGGCGGAGTAGATCAGCAATGTCTTGCTGTGATGCTTTATTACATATTTGAACATTTCCAGAGGTAGTTTTACCCGATAATTTTTTTTTGCCAAGGAGCGTTTTTAATAGGAGGCAGTCTGGGTAATTCCATCCTGTTTTGTTGTTTTAATTTCAGATTCCATTCATGTTGCAGTGCTGCAATGATCTGATTATAATTCTGAACCAAAGATGACTCCATATACCTCAGGTTGCTTGTAAGAAAGCATTTACTGTCTGTACTACTGTCAGTGTTTCTAACTAACGTGATGCCTTTCTTGTACATTTTTCTATATGAGAAAATAGTATTTTTTAGTTTAGCCACATTATTTGCTGTAATACCTGATCTGGGTCTTCTGGAGATAGAACAGTAATTGTAACCAACTTAGCATGGGTTCAGTTAAAAAGGCAGACGTCTTAAGTGTTTCATCATCTATCCATTAAAAAGTTTGCGTTTTTATTTGCACCATGGTTAAGAGCCCCCTTTTAAACATTGGATGAGCCTCTCATATTAACCTGCTTGAAAACCATTTTGGATTTACACATAGTTGTAGTGTAATAAAGCCTTTCAAGGATTGATTTGAAGCCCTAATATTTTATAATTGAACTACTCCCAATTCATTTTTGTCATAAATACAATATTTTTGTTAAATTTAGCCTTTGTTTTAGTCTAGTTGCATAAGGCCCCATCTCCATAGCTGGATGTCCAACCCACTCACAGACATGTGCTGTCTTTAGAGGAAACAGACAATATTCCTTTGTTTTCTGATAGGCTCCTCATCTCTTCCAGACACCAAGGATGCTCTCCGGCAGACAGCCAAACCCCCTCATCGCTGTCAGACTTAACATCATCAGCCGCTCAAAACAACGCAGTGAACAGAAACCGCTGTGTTCCTGAAGGACACCCTGTCCACACAGTCATTTCTTTTAGTGGTATGGGCCTGAAAAACTGTAGTCCTTTTAGGCACAGTGCCCAGGTAGTAAAAAGGAGGGGGAGAGAGGTTACAGTAGTACATGACTGGGTCTACTTCTTGGATAGAGTTTGGGTAGAGCAGTAGAACAGGACTAAGTTCACTTCCTGGACTGAGATAGTGTTAATGTAGTGTATAGTATCAGGGTACATGACTGATTCCACTTCCTGGATAGAGGTAGTGTTAGTGTAGATTCTTAGTGTACATGACTGATTCCACTTCCTGGATAGAGGTAGTGTTAGTGTAGATTCTTAGTGTACATGACTGATTCCACTTCCTGGATAGAGGTAGTGTTAGTGTAGATTATTTGTGTGCATTACTGATTCCGCCTCCTGGATAGAGGTAGTGTTAATGTAAATTCTTAGTGTACATGACTGATTCCACTTCCTGGATAGAGGTAGTGTTAGTGTAAATGTTTTGTGTACATGACTTACTCCCGATCTAAGCAAGAGGTAGAGTTTGAGTAGAGCAGTATTACATAACTCACTCCCCTTCTTGGATAGAGGGCGTGTTAGTATAGAGAGGGATATTTAAAGGGACATTTTCAAAACATCTAGATTCTTTGAGCTGTTTTTCTGTTAGCTTGACCTGACAAATACAAACAGCTAATTCTAACTGTATGCAATTCAGACCAGGAGTTTATCCTGACTAGGAAATCATTTCGAGTGCAAGGAGTAGTAATCATTAGGTTTTCCAGTAAACCCTATGTACCTTAAGCCCCCTCATGTATTTCCCCTCTGCAGACTGTTTTAGAATAAGGCTCAGCTGACGCTGTCCTGATGCTAGTCCCCCTCAGATTCACACCTCCAAAGTAGACTGAGATAGCGTTCATTTTGATTAACACCTTCCAATTATCACTTACAGCAGCTTGTTGAGGTCACAGGAGTGCAGCCATGCAGCATTCTAGCAGTGTTCTCACAGAACTACAATCGCCTCCTCCCAATCCAGGAGTCCTCTCCTGCTTTATGCCCCCTCCAAGACCCAAATTCACTGGGTTTGGACTTCCAATATACAGCACTGGAGATAGTACATGGTTAGATGTTTTCTCTGGATCTGTGCTTGTGTAATCACAGCAGCTGTTAACGGTCTCTGTAAGTGAAGCAGTGAGATCACGCGAGCATGTGCACTCTGGCTTTGCACTTGTTCTCTATCACTTTCTTTCCTCTCGCCCCACTGGTTATCCTTCACATGCCCATTCGCTCAGCTCTTTACTTCACATGTCATTTCTAAACATGTTATTTATAAGGCTGTGCACAGCCCTTTCCCAGGAATAGCTTTTTCACTGTTTCTCTTAAGACAACAAAATAAAGATATTGGAGTCTTTATTTGTGGGTATGAATAATTTGTAACTGTAGGAAAGTTGGCACTGTATTCATCTTTCTGTTAAGCAAAGAGGTGGGTCTGGTTGTTTTATGAAGAGTTGTGAAATTTAGTTTTACACTCTGTCTGAATTGCATTATATAGACATATAGACAAACATCTTTACTCAGGGGCATTTGTGGACTCATTTGTGGCCATGAAGGGTCGGAAATCAGTTGTCTTAAATATCAGTGTTAGCAACATGATTATGACCTGAATCACCCTCTGTAGAAATGAGGATGAAAAACATGAACTATTTTGGTCCAGAAGTGCTCTCTTGGCTGTTTGATGAGCATTGCCTATGCATGCTGGGTGACTTTCCCACCACCTTGTCACTTTCCTCGCCATCCGTGTGACGTTGTGGGTGCGAACGCCACAGCGTTAATTAAAGACTGACAGGCTGTGATCAGACAGAGGCATGAGGTGAGGAAACACACAAGCAGGAATGGACTAACATATAACAAATGGACTAACAAATAACAAATGGAAAAACAAATAAAAAATAGAATAACATATAACAAATGGAATAACATATAACAAATGGACTAACATATAACAAATGGAGTTTCTGTAGAAGAAGAATGTCCTGGAAGGTTTTGACGATTCTTTTCTTTCTCTGGCTGTCAGTGAGACCCTTTGGGAGAGTCAGCGTTTAAAGGCCTAAACCCTGTAGACCACAGTTCTCTCACTCTCTTCATTTTGAAAGGGACTTGTGCAAGACAGCTGGTTTAAAGAGTGTGTGTGTGTGTGTGTGTGTGTGTGTGTGTGTGTGTGTGTGTGTGTGTGTGTGTATGCCAATGTACAACAAATACCCTCAAATGAAAGTTGAGAATCTATGTTTTTACTGTGATTTTAAATCCAACTTTTTGGAGAATAAAGCAAAAAGAAGACAAAACGCATAAAAAATTATTGTGGACAACTGTTAAAAAATGACCATATAATGTCAACACCAATACACCGTTATTGACTTGTAATAATGACTGTGCCACTGAGGAACATCTGTGCCTGTACTCTGTCATTGAAGGCCAGGTTACCTGCCCCCCCCACCCCACACATACACACACACACACACACACACACACAAGCATGCAAGTCTGAAAAATAAGAATGAAATGAAATTGGCAAAAAATGAAAAACATTTTATAGGGCCCTAATTCAGGATGAGTAAGTGAAACGGTTGCTCACACTGCCTCCTCCGCCTCCCAGCCAGAGAGAGGGCTTTTGGGATAATGATGGATCATAAAGGGGACCGGCAGAGCTCGGCCCTGCTGCAGTAATTGGCCCAGTGGCTCCGTGGCATTTAAATCCAGCCGTCAATTATCCATCTGCTGAGAGACGGATAGGCACAGATCCTGTGAAAGGACAGCAAAGAATGCAGAGCTACTTTTAATACATCAGATAACAAGCATATCTATTCAGGCAACACCTAAAAAAGTTAGTCTATTCTTCAGTCCTGCCTCAATACTGTGGATGATGGCTGTACTTTTGGTGTTTCTTGACCATATGAAGGACCCCTCGAAGGCTTTGTGAGTGGTTTGTTTTGCTCTACATTAACATCATTGATTTACTTCAACATGGACCCCCAGCTTGTCTTGCAGTGTGGACAGTGCTGACTACAATAATAATTCTGCCCTCCCCAGTTATTTTTGTGCTGAGGGTGTAGAACACTTTAATGAGGGTGGAGAACACTTTAATGAGGGTGTAGAACACATTGATAAGGGTGTAGTACACTTTAATGAGAGTGTAGTACACTTTAATGATGGTGTAGTACACTTTAATGAGGGTCTAGTACACTTTAATGAGGGTATAGTACACATTAATTAGTGTTTAGTACACATTAATAAGGGTGTAGTACACTTTAATGAGGGTGTAGTACACTAATAATCTTGTTTTAGTCCACCATGCCTAGCCTTATGCCCTCCAGTCTTCTCAGGGGTCAATCCTCTTACTGTGTAAAGAATACCATTAGCACATTCAATCCTTGTCATTGTCCCGAAACACATTTCACAGGTTTGAACCTGTTGTCTATGGTGATAGTAGTTATCTGGGAACCCCAGATAACTACAATCAGTCAGTAAACTCTCAGACATCTGCCTTAAGAGCATGTTTGAAGTACTTTATGCAGTCATTTAGCTTTCTGTGCCAGGGGCAATGGGGGACACAAACATCAGGGTGTCACTATCAACAAACCCATGATAGAAGAAATGATTCCCTTTGGAATGGTGGTGATTAACAGTGTTTGAAATATCGTGGTGAATTGTTAGCCAGTCTATTGAGCGTGTGACATTGTGTTGCGGAATGTCGGTCTCCAACCTTCCAACTATATCGAGGGAGACAGGTGATGGCGACGTCGTGGACGTCTCAGCGTCTACCATATTGTGGGTTATGAAATTGCTTTGCTGTTCGTTTCATTGCAGACTCAGAGAAAACAAGAGCAGTGGAAACAGAACTCAGAATTGCTAGATACTGACCTTCATTGTCTTGTTGCACAGGAGTTTGCAGCCTTGACCAAAGAGCTGAACGCCTGCAGGGAGAACCTTCTGGAGAAGGAGGAGGAGATCTCAGAGCTCAAGGCGGAGAGGAACAACACCAGGGTACGTAGAGAGGAGGCGCGCACGACAAACACACATTTATGCCCACGTTCTAACTTCCTACATAATACCTGAACCAGAACCTATGGTGTTTTCTGTTGGAATGGTTCACTGCTCAGCGGTGACATGGGTCATTGGAACCTACAGCCTCCAATCCAACAGAGACAGATTATGGACATTAGAGGTAACTGTCTGAATACCAATCCTATAATACCCATCCGTTAAGCAGAGTTAACCAGACCTGGCTATTTACAGATAACACTGCTTTTCCCAACATGCTAAATAGGAGAGTCATAGAGACATGCTGAATGACTAAACAACACCAGTCCGCCTGCAAGGATTTTAGCACTGTCATTTTAGTAGGCCTGTGACTGCTTTTCTATCTTACCAGAAGGAGAGAGAGAGAGAGAGACAGACGGACAGAAAGAAATAGAGAAAGAGAAGGAAACAGTAGGGAAGAAGTCTTCTTCACTCTCTCACTCCTCATTATCACCTTGAATCTTCTTTGGTGCAATTATTAAGCAGACTTTTAATAGAGCAGTCTTTTTATAGTTCTAAAGGTATTTAAAGTTAATAACAAAATCCATAAATCTGTGCATCAAGAAATCGAAAGGCTGACAATGTAATTGATGGTGTATCTTGATGTTTTAGGCATAAAGATTGGAAGCTTCCAAGAGCCTGCGCCAAATGGCGTGCATCTAAATGTACATGAAGCCATTCCAGACAAAGCAGCGCATTGTACAGACATGATAAGATATGAATAATGATCAATAGAGGGGATCGGGCGAGGAGAAGTGAGGATAAGGTGGAGGAGACGCTGGGGTGGAGGAGTGCGCTGGGCTAGGCTGCTTATTATTATTCTGGCGGAGCGACGGCTGAGGCAGAGCTGGGGCATTCAGTCTCTGATTGATTAAACGGCTGGGTTTGGAATAGAGAAGGGTTGATGGGGTCTCAGTCTGCTGGCAGCCGTTATGTTCAAGGACGGACGGAGAGGAAGAAGGACAGATGGACTTCTCGAAATCCAGACCACTCTGTCAGCACCTTCTCTCTGCCTACGACGTATTAAGTCAGACAGCGATATGTAGACAGTGGCGTGCATTTAAATGAAACATAAACTCACTCACAGGTGGCGCGGCGGTCTAGGTCATTTTAGTGCCAAGCTGTTTGCCACAGTCTAAGTTCGAATCTTGACTGTTTGACTGGTTTATGTGTGGCTGGATGCTACAGGAGACATGTCCATCCTACCTTTAAGACCACCATGTCCTTCTCTTCCCTGAATCCCCATACTCTCAGTGTAATAATCCCCTGTGTTGCTGGATGTTAGCTACCCCAACTCTCCCTGTCCTTGGGACACTGTTCCTTGAGAATTGATTTGGAATGCCACCTACACCAGCTCAGCGGAGCAACCAGATTTACATAATCTATTCGGTGTGCAGTTCAGAGGGTTTCAATTTGTTTTGAGTATTTGCATTGTTCAGAGTGCCCATCATTGATTTTAGCAGGGCTTGTGTGTTATTACACAGAGGCTTTATTCCTCTCCCAGAACATTTAAATGTTGGGAGGTGAAATGTCTTGACTTGCAATCGTTTTCTTTGTAGAGGTTTACCAGCTTTGATTTCTAATATGCTTTTGAAGTGTCACCTGTGGACCGAAGACCTTGTGTGCTAAAATGCAATACAAGTTATTCAGGTGGTGCCAGGATAAATATATGATTTAGACATTGAAAGTACACTGCTCAAGAAAATGAAGGGAACACATAATCATCACAATTTAACACCATGTCAATTGAACTTTAGGTGTATCAATCCGTCCAGTTAGGAAGCATAAGCCATTGTGAATCAATGTCACCTGTTTTGGCGCAAATGAAATGTGACAACAGGTTCAATGGAGGGGCAACAGCAAGACAACCCCAAAAATAGAATGGTTTTGAAGGTGGTGGCCACAGACAATTGCTCTCTCCTTATCCTTCCTGACTGATTATTCTCTAGTTTTGTGTTTTGCTAATGTCCTTGTAACTACTGGTAGCATGCGGTGGTACCTGCAGCACATTCAGGTTGCGCAGGCAGTCCAGCTTCTCCAGAATGGCACATCCATACCTGCCATCGCAAGAAGGATTGCTGTGTCTCCCAGTACAGTCTCAAGAGCATGGAGGAGATACCAGAATATATGGGCCGTTACACGAGGAGAGCTGGACAGGACTGAAGAAACACATCAACCCAACAGCAGGACCGGTATCTGATCCTATGTGTTAGGAGGAACAGGAGAACCACTGCCAGAGCCTTACAAAATGACCTCCAGTTGGCTACTAGTGTGCATGTCTCTGACCATTCGCGCCCCATTCTCTTCACAGATGAGAGCAGGTTCACACTGAGAAAAAGTCTGGAGATTACATGGTGAACGTTATGCTGCCTGCAACATCATCCGGCATGACCAGTTGGGCAGTGAGTCAGTGATGGTCTAGGGAGGCATATCCTTGGAGGCAGGGCAAAAATCTGGTATCAGCTTTGGAGGGCACAATTGCATGTCCTCAAGAGCAATTCCAGAGTGGGTTACCAAATGTAGTGCTGTATACTGTTTAAGTTTTTGCCAACGGTTTGGTTGCTACTGTAGCTCTGCAAATTCAGCTATTGTGTGTGTGAATCCTACCAATGTAAAATAAACAGACTGGATTAACTCCACACTAGCTATGTGCAATGAATGCCTTTCAGACTGTAGGCACCAACATTGTCACCTTGCCGGCTAAGGAACAAAAAGATACATTGCACTGCAAGGTTCTCTCATTGACTCAAATTCAAACTGCAAACACTGGTTGGTGTTACTGGAGCAAACATCAACTAACCGCTAGCTAACAAAGTGTGACCAAAGTGTGACAAAGTGCAGCAAAAATGAAGACTGGTGACAATTATGAATGTGTCTTTTTGTATTGAGTGGTAGAAGTAAAGAAATGTCTAACAAAACTGTCGTTTTAACTACTTACTAAAAGTCAGCCACTAATGTCGCACATATACTGTACCTGCATGATGTGCCTCTGCTGAGGGATGGGGGGCAGTGGATCAAACCATTCTGAGGCAAAGGACAGGGGTTTTCAATCTTTTGAAACTTAAAAACGGGGACAAACCATAGATTTCCCAGGATGGGGGGTCGTATGTCCCCCGTCCCCCCTAGTATTTCCACCTATGCTTGCAGCACAGACCTTCACGTGCTAGCCAACAGTACCCTGAAATGAAATCCTCAGACCCATCGTCAGACCTTATGCTGGTGCAGTGGGACTTGGGTTACTCCTGGTTCAGGACAATGCCTGGCCTCATGTGGCCAGAGTGTGTAGGCAGATCCTGGAGATGAAGGCATTGATGCCATTTACTGGCCCTCACATTCCCCAGACCCGAATCCAATTGAGAACTTCATGGACGTTATGTATCTTGCATCTGATGCCGTCACAGGGCCATAGACTGTCCTGGAGCTCACTGATGCCCTGATCCAGATATGAGAGGAGGTCCCCCCAGGTCTTCATCCGTCGTCTCATCAGGAGCATGCCCAGATGTTGTCAGGCGTGCATACCGGCACGTGGGGGCCACACACACTACTGAGTCACATGATGAGTTGCTATGATGAGATTCATGCAAGTTGGAAAGGCCTGTGATTTCAATAGTTCACTTAGATTTTCGGTGTGTTTGAATCCATCCCTCAATCGGTTGTTGATTTTGGTTTCCAATGACTGCGGTTACGCCATTTTGTTTTCAATGAATTACACTATGTACAGCAGTACATTTTGTTCAGACCCAATTGTTCAGATCTAATGTGTGATTTTATTTATTTGTTACATTGTAAAAGCTCATATGGTTGTTTTAGCTGAAATTATAATCACAGCCCAGATGATAATCACACGATGATAATGAAAACACATATCCATCAATCTATCTGTCTCTGTAGTTACTTCTTGAGCATCTGGAGTGCCTGGTGTCCAGACACGAGCGGTCGCTACGCATGACTGTGGTCAAGCGGCAGGCACAGTCCCCCTCTGGCGTTTCCAGTGAAGTGGAGGTCCTCAAAGCACTGAAGTCCCTGTTCGAACACCACAAAGCTCTAGACGAGAAGGTAAGACCATTCCCGCTGTACATTAATTGTAGCCTATTTCAACCAAGAAGTGTGCTCTGCAACATTCACAAAGAGCCACCATACTTCACACGGGAAGCAGTACAGGCACTAATCCAGTTGTCATCTCTTAACATTGCCTTATATTTGATAGGAGGACATTTTGCAATATTCTACATTACTTGACACATGACACAACGTATGAATGTTGTTTTGGTTTCATTGGTTTCATGAAATTGTGGAAATAACCTGCCATAGTGTTTTTAACTGAAACATTAGTCCCTGCAATAGAGTTACTTGATGGTGCTTTAACTGCGGTTCAGTATTACACACAGACAGATTAGAGGTGGGTCAATGTCAACTGTGAATTCAGTTATTTGGTGAGCGCATTCCTACCAGATGTAGGCTGCTAAATACGTACAGTAGCTGCAGTATCCTTACAGGAATGAACAAGCTCCGGTATACTGACCAAGAACAGTACATATGGAGAGGCTTTGTTGGCTGTGCATCACTTTGCCATCCCGGTGTTGAGGGGCTTAAGCCAGCCCCTCCTCTTCACCGGCATGAAGCCTATTGATGCATGGCTTCAGCCCTCTCTGACATCACCCAAGCCACTGTAATCCATTCAACCCTCCACGGCAGACCCCGCCATTTGTTATCCGTCCCTGCCGGACGCTGGACTGAGGAATACTGGGAAAAAAAGTCGTTTTTGATTCATGGGATCTTTTTTATCCTGTGTCTATCTGACGTTGGGGAGGAAGGCTGTCCCGTGGAGGGGCGAGGAGGGTGGACAATGTCCGTCCCCTCAGAGAGGCCCCGATCCGACGCGGCCACATTCGCTGTCATGGAGCGCCACAGAGCTCACAAGTAATTGCTCCATCAGTAGCATGACAAATATATGAACATGGAAGGCAAGAGGAGGTCATAAATTCACCCCCTTTGACGTGAGGCGGAGGAGGCTGGGAAAGCTGCTCCCGGCAACCAGCGCCTATAAGCGATAAAAGCACATACTCCTGAACAGGAGCTCAGGCTGGCTTCAAAGCAAGACTAAGTGTTATTGAAGAGCAGTGCGGGGTCTCGCGGGAACACGTTTCATCACATTGACCTCTGCCTGGGGGTGGGATGATTGGTCGTTTGGGAAGTTAGGGGGGTTTGGGGGAGGAAAACAGGCATATCTTACTGGTTTCTGGATATCCATGTCATTCAATTGAGAGCTCAAACGTTCACATCTGAAGAGATATGTATTGTCAGGACATACCTGAGTAGTGTGATTGACTGTATTGTTGTTTTCTTTAGGTGAGAGAGAGACTGCGGGTGTCGCTAGAGAGGGTCTCAGCGTTGGAGGAGGAGCTAGCTTCAGCCAACCAGGAGGTAAGATATTGTCACGCGGGTCTCCTGAGTGGCGGAGCACAACACAGTGCAACAGTGTCATTGCAACCTGGGTTCCTGTCTTTTTGAACAGGGCAGTGATTCCCGCCAAAGGTAGCGTATATTCCCTTCACTTGATTGGCCTTTAGTGAGGACTTCTTGTCGACCCTCTGAGGAGTTTTATGTTGAGCCTTATACTGGGAAGGACTCCTCTCCAGAGAGTAATCAGTGTGTCTGAAGATGCTATCTGGTGTGATGGGGTGAAGCATTGACATATGAGTCAGCCTATGGATTTTGCAGGGCAGGCTAACCCCCACAATCAGTCTCCCAGCTTCCCTCTGCCAGTGTTGGCCAGGGCAGATGGTCGTGGATCTTTAAAGGAACCAAATCAACTCTGCACTGCAAAGAAGAGGAGTATGTGAGTGAGGGAGGGAGGGAGGGAGGGAGGGAGGAAGAGAGATCAGGGAGAGAGAGTAAGAATGTAAAAAGATGGAAGGAATATATAGTGAGCGAGATGTTGCTGATTGTTGGAGAACACAAGTGAAAAAAGAAAGACAGAGACGGGAGAGAAGCCAGAATGCAAGAAGGATTTTAATGGTGAATTCCTCTACCTGGTGACTTCATTCACTTTTAGAAAACGTCTGCTCTGCCTGTATTAGCTCTGTCTCTAGTCTGGTCATGGAAGGGAAGGCTGAAGGTAGTGAAGGGGAGGGATGAGGGCAGCTGGAGGTTATAAGGCATCATAAGGCATTTGCACCACTGGTGTGCAGCTCACAGGATTACATGTTCACTTATAAATACAATGTTACTCCTTGACAGATGGTCATTATTAGATGAAACTAGTTTCTCAGTGGAACACAGCAGCCATTAATTCCTGTAAATAGTGACTACGCTAACCACTATGGTAACCACCACAGAAACAACGACGCTAATCGCTATGGTAACCACTACAGTAACAACTACGCTAACCGCTATGGTAACCACTACAGTAACAACTACGCTAACCGCTATGGTAACCACCACAGTAACTCTAAATGGTCATCTTCCTGCTGTGTCAAGGTTAGACATGCAAGTGTATGGATGTTGAGGCGGGTAATGTGTGATGTGAGGTGGTTGTGCTAGGTAATGTGAAGTGGTTGGTAAAGCACTGCTGAATGGAAATGTTCACACTTCAACAGGTCCAAGCCTCCAGGGAGCTTGTTGGGGCCCTGTGGCTGCCTGCCCCTGCTTCAGACTGTTAATTGATTTGGGATTGAGATCTGTCTCTTTTCTCTGCGGCGCCTGTCTGCAGATAACAGCACCTGCAATCCTAGATTCTTGTGTAGAAAACTGCACTGCAACTTGACATGGAGTAACTATGACCTCCACATCTCAGGTCTCTGGTGATTAAGTGGTCCAGATTTGGTTCCCATTGTTCCAGGTTAGGGTCAGCTCTGTTTTAGTTCCATTCAGTCAATGTTCCACATTGAAAAGCTGACTCTATCCAATATCGTTCACCACAACATTTAGTAGGCTGCATATCTGCTGTTCTAATATGTGATCATGTCCAAGGAGTTGCGTCTTCTTAGTTGTGATATTGACAGATGTCTGTTTCACAAGATTCCAGCCACAGAAATGCGGTTTACGTCAGGAGTAGTCACAGGGGACAATAATTTTGAATGTGTAAGAAAGTCGATTAACTCCCTCCGAAACCAGCGTGAAGAACTTGTAGGTTTCATTTTCCAGTCCAAGCTAAGGAATATTTTACCAAATGCTTTTCTGAGTGTGTGAAGCCAATCTGTCTCTGTATTGTCCTCTAATGCATTTTCTATTATTTTGTCTCTTAATTTCACGAGGAACCGTTCATTTCCTATTTAGAATTCCAAGTGAATCCCTTAGATGTCACTCACTTTATAGAAGGGAATGCAAAAGTCAGATAAAATCACAGATTAACAGCTGTTAATTCAAAAGCTTGCGGCTGAGAAAATCCTAATCTAAGACATATCCTCCACCAGATCAATCTCATACCTCAAGAGATGGCACATCACCCTCCTGTCCAATCTCGTGTTGCTCTTTCGCACCAGAGCTAGACCTGACACTATTCTCTGAGAGGAGCGAAGGATGTCATCTAGATGAAGGCCTTGTGAGGGAGGAGTTTAAAGACTCTGTCTTAGTAGCACTGTCTCTTTGTGCTTCGACTTTCACGAGTTGAGATTAAACACTACTTCTGTACATCAAAGGGAAAGATAGACACTTAAGTTTTGCTACTGGAAACAGATTATTCTAATTTGAGATGAACCACAGCAGTGGAAATCCATCTATTATTTGTTCTGTCGAGTGTCTGTCAGAAGAGGGTGTGTGTGTGTGTGCGTGTTTGTGTATGTATGTGTGTGTGTGTGTGTGTGTGTGTGTGTGTGTAAGCTGCTTGATCTCCATTGTACTCCCCACTGCATCTGCCAGAGCAAAAGGAGGTGTAATTGCACCCCTCATTAAAACAATGGGTGATGAGAGAGACGGAGGCAGCAATATGCAACAGTAAACAAATCCACTGTGTGTGGAGCAGATCTACAACCCTGTGTTGGGATCATTTCCAGGCTTAATGTAGAATAACGTCCCCATTGTAACTCTGAAACGATCCCTCCCTGCTGTTTGCTTTTTTAGAATGAAACTCATGTAACGTCATATGAAACGTTTCTAGTTGTGGACGACTTCTGAAATGTGCTTGCTCAGGCCGTTGTGGCACATTTTAAATCCATATTTTAGGCGTCATTGAATGTCCTCTAAGTCTTGAACCCAGCACCAACAGAGCGGATGGTGTAATAACTTGGCAACTGGCTTTGATTCTTTGACTGTGTTATTCTATTCAGATATCTGGTCCCTCCCTCCCTGTCCTGCTCATCTTCTACTGAGATGATTTGATTCTTCTATTTGATTCTGTCTTTCTCTCTGGATTCTAGACACATGGATTCCCACAGCATGCAACAATCAGGCTTAACTTATTTATTGTGGACAGAAACGACATTCCAATATCACTTAATAGTGATGTACTATGCAGCTTGTAGTGATCAGAACTGAAAAGCCCTATTGCAATTCAATATGTAATATATAAGTAATGTATTGTCACACAAATTGATTTTCTGTGTTAAATTCTGTACAGTAGGTTCATGAAAATCATAAGCTACAGCTACAAAATCCCTCCTCGATTTTCCTCTTTTTCACAGGCCGTATAATATTGATTTCCCTGATGGGGTTAAATAAGGCAGGTTTGTTTCCTGAATCCAGACAGAATGCGCCTCTGATCAGTAATAAAGCAGAACTGTCCTGTGATTAGTAATAAAGCAGAACTGACCTGTGATTGGTAATAAAGCAGAATTGGCGTGTGATCAGTAATTGTAGTCAAACCACTGCACCCTCTGTGCCTCCCAGCTTGCTCTCTGCATTGGTAAATCTGCTCATGACTGTGTTAACAATACATGCTTGCATATTATAAAGCCTTTAGTTCAAACCCTATATGCGGATTGGCTGATAGCTGTGGTGCTCTGTAAGGGAATGGGAGTCTTGGTTATGTTTATAATAGCAAAAAGACACTCTATGTTGCACCAGGAATAAGAACACCCCTTAGTGTTGGCATATTGGCCCTATACCACCTCATCTGTCTGTATTGTGTCATGCAGTATAGTTATTCAAAGTACACAGTAAAGTAGTTGTGTTCTCCCAAACACAAAGTCTGGGAGAAGGTCTTGTAGAAGACAGACCGAACAGTCATCACATCACCTTCTCCCTTTTAGGTCTAGTTATGATAGTCTTTACCACACTGATTCCCCCTAACATGCTGTTTTGGGGAAACAACCAGGCATCATTGTCAGAGAACACCTTAAAAACGCTTTGTCCTGTCACTCGTTAGTTACCCCTGGCAACGTAACTATGGCAGAGAACCAGCCGTTTCAGGCGCGGTAAAGAAAGAGGCGGTTGGCTAAATAAGATAATTATAGTGATCACATCTCCAACTAAGAGGATTTAGCCAGAAGTGCAATGGTCCTCAAATGTGTATGCAGACATGCTATATCACATGACACCAAGAAAAGCTAGCTATCTTAAGGAAACACAAGGTTGTTTTGTTGTGAAAACGGAATAAGATCTTAACCCTTATAGAAGGAATCTGCTGAGCTGCTATCGTCCTGTGGCTTCTGCTGTTTGTGTTGATGAATCAGATGTGAGACGCGTCACCTTCACTTCTATTCACCTCAGGCACTGAAAGCTCAGCCCCACCACGGTCTGGAGCCGACTGCGGTGTGTTTCGGTGGGTTTGCCAGCTAGGCTGAGCTCCGCTGTGTGGTTTTATTCGGGGATCGGCGCTGGTAATAATCCTGGTCATTGTGTCCTTGCAGATCGCGGCCTTAAGAGAGCAGAATGCTCACATCCAGAGGAAGGTGGCGTCGGGCGATGGGTCAGAGGGCATCCTGGAGGGTACTGACGCCAGCCAGAAGGCGCACAGCAAGGTGGGCGTCCGTGTCGTTCTCTGTCCTTCCACTTGGTTCATTTTTCACTTGGAATTGCCCAAATATGTTGTCATGCTCATTCTGACCTCCGTGTTATTATGATTCATTATCTTGCAGACACAAGATGTCTTTAAGCAGCCTGTAATGCAGCCCTACTCCAGGTGTTATGTATAGTCAATGACCCCATCAGATTCCATTACACTGTAGCGCCCATGAATCTGCATACGAATGGGCCCTGGATCCACAGTAATAATGTCCCTCTAATACGTCCAAACTTTCAGGATTAGAAGACGCAAATGAAACCCTGATGAGATAAAGGTTGGAGGATTTCTCCATTCTCCCAGAAGACAGCACAGTAGTTAGAATGCAGACAGCAGCATGTTTTCCACTTATAGAAGCTGGCACAGCACAACAACAACAACAACAACCGAAAAAGAACATCAATGCAAATTGAGTTTATTCTCTGCCTCAGTTGGGATGTGAGCTGAATCGTGCTGGTCGTGCGGTAGCTTGTGATGGCCACGAACTGTCAGGAGTGTACAATTCATTTGAGCTTTAAAGGGTGACAGCTCTTTGTGGTCTGACATTCTGAGGCGGGTGGGGAAGGTTGAACCCCACTACCTCCCTCCCCTGCGTGGGGTCAGTGAGAGGGGAGTCTCTCACTGTCACCAGTCTGGTATTTGATGATGTATTCACGGAAGCCTGCCTGAGGTGCCATCCAAAGGATATTACATGGATGATGTGCAGGTAACTTCCTGTGTGGGGGGAGCACTGTTCTCTGTCTCGGTGCTTCTATGTAGAAGGGTGTTCCAGTGAATTGTAGACACTTGCCAATGTCCTCATCACTCACCCGTTTGTTTGTGCGTCTGTTTATGTGGTTGAGCTTGATTTACACATATGGTCGCATGACGGAACAACATCATTCAGGAGATAGCCTGCTAATCCTGTTGGACTGGTCTCTTTACTCTCTGTGCAGCGAGTAAAGTATAATACAGTATAATACACTTATCCAAAACTTTTTATCACAGTCTTTTGAAATACTTAACTATTTCCTGATGAATAATAAAAACCCAGAACACTTAACCAATAGTGATCTTTTACAGCTATCAAAGGAGACGGAGATAACGACAAAACCAAAGCTACACATGGTAAAATGTCTACATATTCAGCACTGCTGTATGTAGACAACTACATGTATCAAACAAAAGCTGCCATGGCTCATCTTAACTCATTTCCTACCAGACCATTCTTCAACAACAGAGAAACAACATTTGAATCCACATCCATCACGCCTAAAGGCGTCGTTACGATAGCCGCCGTGCCAGGTGGCTCTTCTGATGAGTTTACCTTGGCCAAAAGTCCAGCACCTCTCTTGAACGCTTTACGAGCCTTCTCTTCTGAAGCCCTGCAATGAGGTTTTTATTTTGAGAGCCTACAGCCGTATAACTTGTTATCTCTGGGAAAACAGCCACCCTAAAGGCCAAACTAAGCAGATAAATCCCAAAGTTGGTCCACACTGAGAGCAGTCGTGTGCACGGGTGTTGTGTTGGTGTTAAAATCGGCGGTCTGATTTAGTGCAGCCTGTTACCTCACACTGTGAATCATTGATCACAGGCAGCAGGGAGAGGGGCCCAATTAGGGCTGCCAGGCAGATGGATGGCTACAGATGGGTACCAGGCCGTGATACATGAGGGGGGAATGGGTGGAAGGCAAGGGGGGACATTGGACAGGTTATAGAAAGAGGCGACAAGAAAGACAGACACGTAATCATGTGCCTGTGACTGTAATAAAGTTGCTGTTGATCCTGTTGTCCTGGTGTCTGCAGTTTGTCAGGGGATTTTAAGTTGTTTCTACTGAAGACTGCTGGCATCTCAGAAGTGCGGACTTGGGTCGCCATCTCCCCCATCTCTCTCGTTTGTCTCTGGTTCCTCTATTCAGGAAGATGCCTCGCAGAGAGACCCAGAGAGCCACACAGCCTGCCTTTACACAGGCAGCTTCATTCCGTTGACCAATCACATCAGATATGTTGACATCTGATCTTTTTCTGACCTGACCAGGATTGGGCTGCTTGTGTTAATGTAACCAGAGAATCTGAACATCTGATTTTAAGCGTCTTCTTACCCTGTAGTTTAGCACCCAATCCTGAAGACTACATGAAAATTAGTTTTTTTATCTCACCCAATTCGCAGTTCTGTACTACATTTGCCACTATCTGCTTTTCGTGTCATGGCAACTAACTGACCCAAAGCATCTTTGAGTTGGCATAAAAGTGCTGTATAATGGTGTTCGAGGTTGCTTTATTCCAGTTCACTCAATCCGCAAAGAAATGCTAAGAATCTCAAATACTTGCTCAGTTCTGGAAATTCCCTTTGATTTTATATTCTTGAATTCGTTGCTGATTTAGCTAAATGGAAGTGGACAGACCCCATTTCGGCCAACAATTCAGTAATGTCTGGTTAATTGTCTGGCCGTCGTTCCCTCCCCGGCTTCCCAGCGTCTGTCCAATGGCTCTCTGGAGTCAGCCCATGAGGCCAGCCAGGTGGTGGAGCTCCAGGACCTTCTAGAGAAGCAGAACTATGAGCTGGCCCAGATGAAGGAGCGAATGTCCTCCCTGTCGTCCCGTGTCTCTGAGGTGGAGCAGGAGCTAGACACCGCCCGCAAGGACCTCATTAAGACAGAGGAGATGAGCACCAAGTACCAGAGGGACATCAAAGAGGTGAGGAGAGAGGTACATTCATATGAGATGAGCACGCACTCTTTAAGAAGAGACACACCACATACACACACGCCCACAGCACATTTTAGGGACATTAATTCACTTGCAGGATTTGCTGTCAGATTGTATGGATAGTTGTTAATTGGAAAGGCACTCTATCCTGGCAACAATACATTTGTATGGAGCAGGGTAGCAAACCAAGGCAGCTCAGAGAAGCCTCTATCCGTCCAGGACAATAGGCAAAGCATAGTGGGTCCATCCTCGGATGAGAACAGGCTCTTGGTCCGCATAGTAGCCCCCGGGGCTACTCACTAGTGATGGCTAATGCTCGTTGTGGCTAAATACCCACCAATACTACTAGCTACTTTGGGAAAACATTGCTGATATTTGCCCATTGTGAGTTATCCCTCCAGAAAGGTTAGTCTTCTCCTTCAGCTGTAGGCATTCGCTTTCCAAATTAGTTTACGTTTTCTCTGTGATTGTATTTGAAAGTTTAGGAAAGACAAACTGATAGCCTCAACCAATTATGGGAGTATGATTTCTAACTGGTCTCTCATTCCAGTGAAGAATGGCAGCCACTTGATAGTGTAACTATGAGTTGAAAGTGTAACTAGGAGTCCCTCCAAGTAATTGTATGGATTATATTTTAATTGTTCTATATCTGGTTTGCTTGCCAACGGCAAACTTTATGACTGTAAATTGCATTATTTTTTTGGTCTGCCTCAGGCCTCATACAAGCTTAATCCCTGGTTACCCACTAGATTAATCAGATCCTGGTCATACCTTTTAAATGGTTAATTAGTAAGTCATACCTGTTGAGCATTTGGGAGCATGTGTTTAATTAGTAAAATGTTACTGAGTGTGTGTTTCTGTGCATTGTACATGCACTGCTTGTTCCTACAGGCTATGTGTCAGAAGGAGGACATGGAAGAGCGGATTGTCACTCTGGAGAAGCGGTACCTCAGTGCCCAGCGAGAGTCCACCTCACTACATGACATCAGCGACAAACTGGAGAATGAGCTGGCCAATAAGGAAGCCTTCCTCAGACAGGTTAGTTACATATTTTGCCAAGCCATTATGCTTTTTAACACACTGCTCACTCAGCCAGAAAATACTGGCCAGCACATACACTTTGGAGGAGAATGCAGTTGCTGGCCAACAACCACAGTTAAGCTTGCAGGTGCCTGACCTTTCACAAGTCGCCACAGCGCGACAAGGCAAGGCAGTCCTATCCAACACTAACACTAGATGGTGCTGGGCCACTGACTAAGCCAAGGGGCCGTGTCCCTATGTTGTACCCAGGATTTTAACATCTTTAATGCTCCACAATGATTCAACTGTACCAGGCTGCAGTGACTTTACAACTGCTATTAAAACTCAGAAGTTGATTTGAACAAATTAATTGTGTACTTTTTATTTTTTGGGGGGGTCTCGTTTATTATTAATAGCAATTGGTAACAAAATCAAAATGTCATGTTCTATATGAGAACATCTTGACATTCTGTTCAACTTTAGTCATTTGGAGTAGATTAAAAAATAACAATGTGCCTCAGGTCAGTCATTTTTCATGTTCTTACTTGAAGAGGTTGTGTGGGTGTATGGTTGAAACTCCTCTGTGACTGGGATATTTGGTATTGAGAATGTTATGTTTAGGGGGTGTTCTCTTTTGGCTTCTGGTATCATTTGTTTCTTATACCGCTGTAACCTGAATATTTGGGGAGAGTTTACAAAAATTACTAATCGTATATACACGACAACCAAGCTCGAGGCAAATAGAAATTCATACAATTAAATTGGCAAGCAATAGAGATCATACACACGGATGCACAAGGACATTAATCTACATTGCTAGGCAGAAAGAACACAGTTCACATAATGACTGTTCACATTTAAACTGTCAGATCATTTCCACATACATGTATGATCAATGTTTTCTGTTGCTGTCTAACAGAAACGAGAGTTGAATTTTACTACTTCTAGCACCACCCTTTGAGCAAACAGGAATAACCCTAACACTCCATGGACACAGCACTTACATCACCCCCCAACCCCCACTGATATGGCTTTACTTGTTACCACACAACGGCCCCGCCCCAAGGCCCTGGTCATTAATGTTTGAAGACACTCAGGGGGAGGGAGAGAGGAGACGGAGACATGGAAGGATGGAGGGGGAGAGCCCCCAGGTTGAGCCCCCTGTGTATTCATTCAGTGATAGTCCACCGTAAAAACAAGGTGAAACCCAGAGGGCCCTGGTCAGGGCCCCTCATCCACCAATGTTGAGGCCCCCTGGCATCTCATGTCCGGTTCAGGCCTGCCAGGGCTGGTGCTATGGGTGTCCAGGAGCATCTCTCCGTGGTGAAAACAACTGCCGAGTAAACTCTGAAAACTGAACAGTCTGAAAATGAACTTAACTTTGTCGGTGTGACTGCATCTTCATGAATCTTCCTCTCACCTAGCAAATCCACACATCCGGTCATGCTATCGAATGGTACCGGATGTGACTTAACAGTCTTCGTATGTGACATGGGTTAAGGTCATACGTCACCTGTGTGTGTGTGTGTGTGTGTGTGTGTGTGTGTGTGCGCGCACCTAGATGGAGGATAAGAACAGGCAGCTGCAGGAGCGTTTGGAACTAGCCGAGCAGAAGTTACAGCAGACCATGAGGAAAGCAGAGACCTTGCCAGAAGTGGAGGCTGAACTGGCCCAGAGAATAGCAGCCCTCACCAAGGTGAAAGCCCATGCGCGCATTCACACACGCTCACATACGTGGATAAAAAATAATGATCTGAACGTCTCCATCGTATTTCAGGAGGCTATTACCAAACTGGTGACGGTTTATGTTATTATCATGATGCGTGTAAAGTATCCTGGAGTGAGTCTGTTCAATGCTGTGTTGTTTGTTATGTGTCAGTAGTGTCTGTAGTCTCCACACGTGTCACCTTTGACCTCTGTGATGTCTCCTCTTCTACGGTTCCATAGTCTGACTCGAGCACCGCCTCGTCTCCTGATGATTATCTGTTTGTTATGGAAGCTAAACTCCAAGACATGAACTCCATTCTTAGGAAGGTAGCCCCGCAGGCTGTCCCAGAACTGCTGCCAGCTACTAGAACACATCCACACTTTGTTTTCCCATTCTGGTTTTTGTTCATTTTATTTGTACTTGGTTCGTTTGTGTGGGATCACTTTCTTAGTGTCTGTAGGGCGGGGTGGATTCTGTAGGAAACGCTGCATGCCATTGGATGGGCTCATTGCTAGTAGACTGCAGCAATGGCTTCTGACCTGGCCCCTCCCACCTCTTTGTAGCTAGAGAACGCTCTGTCACCTATCTGTTCCATCAGAGTATGGGGGGGCTGCTGGCTTTGTCTTGTCTTGAAGCCCCTGCATTTTGTGCTGGTATTGCCCTCCATTGCTGCTAAACTGGCAGGTCACTGTGCCCCCTGCCCCCCCCCCTTTATTTCTCCCCACTGTCCCTATGTGGTGGCCCCCCCTGCAGGCAGAGGAGCGCCATGGCAGCATTGAGGAACGCATGAGGCATTTGGAGGGTCAGTTGGAAGAGAAGAACCAGGAACTGCTCAGAGTGAGTCAACCATGGGAGGAGTTATTAACTGCCAGGTTATGCTACGCAACACTACATCATAATAACAGCATCCTAGAGCTGCCATAGGGCTTCATTGCACTGGCTTTGCACTAGCAATATGATTTGTTGAATTTTCAGCGCAGGTTTGAAAACCGGGTACTATGGTGAAACTAACTATTGAGCATTTGAAAGTCATGCACCTTGTGTTTTTGTCTCGCTCAGGCTCGACAGAGAGAAAAGATGAACGAGGAACACAACAAGCGCCTGTCAGACACGGTGGACAAACTCCTCACAGAGTCCAACGAACGTCTTCAGCTCCACCTGAAGGAGAGGATGGCTGCTCTGGAGGAGAAGGTCGAGCACGGAGACCGTATCCATACAAAGTTTTTTATTTCTTTCAGATGAATTTTACAACATCTGTACATAACTTGCATACTTCCATTTCCATTTCAGAATGTTTTAATACAAGACTCGGAAAGCTACAGAAAACAGTACGAGGATTCAATCCATGAAAAAGTAGGTCGACCCATATCAGAAATTATTACATTTTCTCTCCTTTAGTTTTGAATTTGACATGAGGTTGGTTTAATAAAGTGCTTTTTAATAGAGAAATAATGATCTGGGTGTTGAGCCTTGGGCTTCATTTTTTATCAACTTCTCCACTGAATATTCACAAGATAGCATTGCCCTCGGAACAGATAATGAGATAGAAACCCATAACCAGGCGGCGTACGAGAACTGACTAGCAAGTGCTGTCAAATCATGTTGCAGAAATGTAAATTCATCTCCAGCTTTGTAGCTCCAGTAATGAATGAGCAAGCTGACGAGGTTTCGCGCACACCTCATGTTGTCCTTGTTTACTGCCTACCCTCCAGACTCATCTGGCTGATGAGATAGACAAGCTGAGATCAGAGCTGGACCAGTACCGGCTGAGAACTGGATCCCTCACAGAACCCACTCTGTCACGGTACGGGTGAGTTTGCAGGATGCTGTGTGTGGGTGGATGGGGGGATGTAGATGTGTGTGTGTCTGTGTGGAAGAATGTAGATGTGTGTGTCTGTGTGGGTGGTAGAATGTAGATGTGTGTGTTTGTGTCTGTGTGGGTGGTAGAATGTAGATGTGTGTGTTTGTGTCTGTGTGGGTGGTAGATTTTAGGTGTGTGTGTGTGTGTGTGTGTCTGTGTGTATGTGTGTGTGGGTGTGTGTGTGTGTGGGTGGGTGGTTGGGTGGGTGGTAGAATGTCAATGTGTGTGTCTGGTTGTGGGGAAGCCTTTGATTTAAGGTTTCTACAGAAACCTTCAGAATAATGTGGTATGTCTGTTCAATAATAAAAAAAGTGTATATTTCATTTATCGAGTGAGTTAAAGTCATACACCCATTCATTTTATGTGTGGGTCTCCCAGGAATCAATCCAACTATTCTGGTTCTCCCAACTGAGCTGCCATGTAAAATATGTTAAGAATATTTCTCAAACACATAGCATCCCCATGTAGAATTATCTGCTTCCTTTAATATCTACCTCTGAATGTGCCCCATCTTTCCTGAAATAATTGGGCTGGATGTTGTGATGAAAGTACATGTAGCTGTCGTGATCTCATGTTTCTCTTCTGTAGTCACAACACATTCAACACATTAGAAAAGCAATTTGCCTCAGGTTGAAAATAACACAATGACTGACTGTTGATTCCTTAATTGTCTGATGCACCACTGTCTTGCTATTAGATAATCAAGTTGGCCTTTTTAAAGAACCAGGTCAGATTTAATTAAATTTTTTATCAGTTCAATCAAAAATATTTTATTATTTTTACATGTCAAATAATCCTATACACACACCCAACCTAAAACCTGAGGGAACAATGTGTTTGGTTGGCTTGCTGTCAAGGGCTTGCTTTCTATTTTAACCCTGCTGTTTGTAGTGTTATCCATACATTTCCATAGTTACAGTTAGAATATCAGGGAATTTAGGGTGTGCTTATGTTTGAGCCAAGTTGTTATTACGATGTCTGACATGCGTGTTCCCTTGCTCTCTCAGGTCTCACCTGGACACATCAGGGGAGCTCCGCTACTCCCTGGGCTCCCTGGCTGAGACCCAGTCAGACCACTACCGGTCAGCCAAGGTCATTCGCAGGCCCAGGAGAGGTCGCATGGGGCTCCGCAGGGACGAGAGCAAGGTCAGGGTGGAACTAGCCTCTCTTTGTCTGGTCAGCCCTGGCTGAGATAAAATCATTAATAGCAATCGTAGCAGTTCCGGGACTATTCTACTGACCTATAAAGCAAAGAAATTTCAAACCGGTATGGATTAAGTATTTGAGCCTCATTGTTTTTGACATCCATGGCTGTATGAAGCAACACCCTTAACAGTGGCAAGACAGAGGGAACACTTGGAAAGGATGTACAGTAAGTGTATGATTGGTTTGCATTGTCTTTGAGGATCATTGTTACAACCTATTACTGGCATAGAACAGCATTTCAACATTAGTCAGAAAGGCTGAAATAAGATAAATAATAAGGTTTAGTATTCATCTAAGAAGGTTGATTTAAAATATAATAGGGATGTTGAAAGTCAAGTATTATTGTTTTTACTAATGAAAGGGAAATTGGTTGCCAGTATCTTAGAATTTTTGCCAATTATTTATAAACCCAAATTCGGTACTAGGCATTATTTGGTGCATAAGACATTTCGCTTTAGCCGTTTTTTGCTGCTGGTTGTAAAAGTGCTGCCGTCAAGACAAAAAGGATCTTCAATAATTGTGTACTATGTCATGCCTTGTTCCGAGTTGTGCCACATTTCATCAAAACCACTTGCTTTCAAATCAAACAATCAATAACATTTATTAACATCAGCAGTTGTCACAAAGTGCTTTCACAAAACCCCAGTGAGCAAACAACAGTAGTTTTGAACTTCAGTGCCTAGGAAAAACTCCCTAAGAAGGCTGAAATTTAGGAAGAAATCAAGAGAGGAACCAGACTCTGAGGGGTGCGCAGTCTTCTTCTGGCTGTGCCGGGTGAACATATTAAGTCCAAATTGTAATAGTTAATCGATGCCTCTGGGCTAAGCCCAGAGTCTATTTAAACCTAGTCCAGATCAGAGGCATGACCAGATGGACAAGGACAGGGACAGATGGGGGAAAGGGGGGCTTTCATATTAAATATTAAATATCAAGCGGGATGTTTAAAAATGATAATTTGGTTAATTGCCCCAGACTGGATCTTTAAGTCACGCATACATCTTGAAACGTCTCTTTACACTATGGCAGTGTGCCAGATATGTTTTTAGGGGATCACCTGAAGCATTCTCCCTTTGATAAGTACACACTTCTGTCATTTTAAGCCAACTGCCCTCCGTCTACAGGCTAAGTCACTGGGGGAGCACGAGTGGCGGTCTCAACAGCTAGGTCTCTTGGGTAGCCACCCGTTTGAAAGTGAGATGTCGGACATGTCGGACATTGACGACGATGACCGGGAGACCATGTTCAGCTCCATGGACCTGCTGTCGCCCGGCGGTCACTCGGATGCCCAGACCTTGGCCATGATGCTGCAGGAGCAGCTGGACGCCATCAACAAAGAGATCCGGTAAGCAGAGATCCTTATTTCTGCCCTTAGTGGGCATGGCATCCTAGGAACCAAGGATTTACTAGGGCCAGATTTAGAGGATTGGTCAGGTGACATAATAAAGGTGTCAGACTAACCTCCTGCTGCTAATAATGGTGAACATAATGGGAAAAGTCTGAACCCTAACACAGTTGGAAATTAAATAACACTATCTAATGTTTTTTGGTGTATTCAAGATCCACGGTTGGTTACTTGCTTGTGAACATTCTTAGTGATTATGTTCTTGTCCGTTAATTAGCCTAACAGCAGTATAAACAACCCAAGCTTTCTGATTCACAATTGATGCATCACCAAGGTGACTTGGTTCAAAGCATTTTGTATATGCTGACTTGAAAAAAGTTTTTATGAATATGTGTCTATATGAATATGAATTTGCGGCACTGGGAATGAAATAACCATATCATTAGATTTATACTGTATGCCTTTATGATTTATGTGTGGAGAACTTACTTTTAGCCGTTTTTACTCCCTGTTTTGTCTTTAATTGAGATGATCTATGGGTGTGTAGTTGAGATTTCCATGAAACCACAAAGGAGCAAGGGATTTTTATAATTCTCAGAATACTGTCTATATATTTAGTGGCTGTGTATGGGGAGGGGAATATAATTAAACTGTAAGATATGTCTCTTTCTTGCATAATATTCTGTGCCTGCTGTGTATTGTATATGGTGTTTTTAAACAGCTGGTGTCTCATCTTAGCTACGGTAAAGAAAACCAGTCTGGTATTAAAGTGTTTATTAACTCCAAAGTAGCAACATTTCTCCATTATATAGAGGAGAAAAGATCTAAGGGTCTAAATTTGAGAAATGTAACCCTGCCGCACCAGGAAATTGTCAACTATTATGTGGATTATAATCATTTAAAAAGTGTTTCCGGGTTGGTAATGAAGACAAAAGTTTAAAATGTCAAAGTGGAAGCTTTTTTGAAAACATTCATAGAAGTTCAAAATAAGATCCAACATCTCTGTGGAAATGTTGGTGTTTTCCTCTTAAATCTTATTCTTAGGGCAGTATTGTGATTGGTAGCCTAAAAATTATTTCTAAACCAGTTAAAATGTCTATTTGTGTTTAGTTACTCTGGAGTTCTAATCTCTGCTCTGGTCATATCTTTGAGTTAATCTTATCATTTTGCCTTTTGGGGCAGTTCTACCTCCAGAACATGATTCATGTGCAAAAATGTCAACCTTCCATTCGCCCTCTTTCCAGTCTGATCCAGGAGGAGAAGGAGTCCACAGAATTGCGGGCAGAGGAGATTGAGAACCGTGTGGCCAGCGTCAGCCTGGAAGGTCTCAACCTGGCTCGCATGCACCACCCTGGAGCCTCCATCACCGCCTCGGCCACTGCCTCCTCCCTGGCCTCCTCCTCCCCGCCCAGTGGTCACTCGACCCCCAAACTGGACCACCGCAGCACGACAGACATGGAGCGGATGGGCATTATGACCTTGGTATGCTTCTGGGATCAGGGCAGGGTGTGGGTTGGATCGGTGGGAAGGACCTGCTGAAGTGCCTCTGAGAAGTATTCAGTATGCCACGTTGGGCCCTTCTCTCATGATTTTCACTAGTTCTTTATTCTCAGCCTCGCTATTCCAATAGACCCTGTTGGAGTTCTTCACCTGAGCTGCCATTCATTATGCTCTAATGGAGAATAAACTCAATCATGGTGAACTAGTGACCTCAAAAAACCGTGGCCAACATTTCAAAGCAGCTCTGAGAGACAGCACGGCTTGGATTTCCATAAACCAGCCACTTGTAAAAGCATGTATTGGTTTTCTTTCATCTTGATTTAGATGGAGTTCATTCGTTGTCAGTGCTTTGATGGATTGAGTTACATTATCTATCTGACAAGGGTGCATTGTTTCTGTGTCATAGAGCTTGGCTTGTTCTTCTGTAGTGTAGGATTTGGTCGTCTAAGCTGTTTGTTTACTACGTTTGACATTTAGCCGCTTTATATTTTCCCATTTAGCGTAAAGGTTCTTTCTACATTAAGTCGGAATGTTGCACTTCACACGCACATGATCTGCCTTGACATTCTGACCCCCAGGTCACTCCAGAAGTCCTATCACCAACACTTTTTTCTGTTTTTTTCCCAAATAAAAAAATCCAAGTTAAAATCCCCACAATCCAGCCAGTCTGCATTCTCAAAGCATACATGTTGCCAATACCCAGGGGCTTATGAGGAATGAACCTTTGATGTCACTGATCCTTAAAATGAATACTGGCTCTGTGGGTATTGTGTACAAATCACTTCATGTCCCCCATACATGGGGGTGTAATTAGTAATTGACAGGGCCTGTTACAACCAGGTGTAAATAGTAATTGACAGGGCCTGTTACAACCAGGTGTAATTAGTAATTGACAGGGCCTGTTACAACCAGGTGTA
The DNA here is from genome assembly GCA_016801105.1 of Esox niger. Lineage (NCBI taxonomy): Eukaryota > Metazoa > Chordata > Actinopteri > Esociformes > Esocidae > Esox > Esox niger. The sequence goes on from JACXGJ010000475.1 coordinate 50,447, forward strand.
ATTAGTAATTGATGGGGCCTGTTACAACCAGGTGATTTTTGATAATTGATGGGGCCTGTTAAAACCAGATGGTCTGTAAAAAAGCCTTTTGGAGATTCTTTAGTATTCCTGATTCATTAGAAATGTATGTTCTCTTCTTTCCTCCACCATGCAGCCCAGTGATTTGAGGAAACATAGGAGAAAGGTACAGTATCATTGATATATACTGTATGTTTATTTTCTTTGCTGAGACATTTCCATTTCATATTACCTCTCTGTCGATAACAGTTGCGGTCTGGGTGTCACCGTTTTAATAGGACATTGCTTTTATCGGATCCTATAAGAAGTGTTCCTATTAGAAAATGTGGTGGAGATTGATGAGGTCCGGGGAAATGCTATGTTACTGTAATAAGAGCCACTAACAGGGGTCTTTACCTCTTGGTGATCAGATTGCAGCCACTGATGATGACGGCCAGGACAAGGCTACGATCAAGTGTGAGACGTCCCCTCCCCCGACACCCCGGACCGTACGCATGACCCACACACTGCCAGCCGCCTCAAACAACGACGCCCGGGGGTTTGTTACACTTATAACACACCGCAGCTATTTCTTCCTCAGGTTGATTTGTAGAAATTGTCTGTTACACAAGATGTGTCTTCATTGTCCATATTTGTTTGCCCAATTTCATGATATTCTATTACGTGACCGGGAAAGCCCCGGTGGGCTCGGGAGAGTTGAAGATCGGGACATGCTTCCTCCAAAACAAGTCATGCAGCTTTTTGCCACACTACTTGCTTAGCCAGAAAGTTAGCACCTGACTAGAGCACAACCTGACCAGTCCTCGCCATTCTTCCCTTTTTCCAATCTAGACTAAGCCAATTCTCACGGCCCTTTGTGGGACTCACGGGCATCGTTGCTATAGCACGACCATGTAATGGACATGAGATGCAGGGCTTTGGGCTGCCGGGTAACTCAGAGGGCTGTTATTGTTGACTCTGTGTGTTTTCAGAATTGCTGCCAGTCTCGAGGCAGAAGCCAGTGCCCTGAGCAGTGTAGCCAGCAGTCAGGACTCCATTAACAAGCAGCCCAAGAAGAAGGGTATCAAGTCCTCCATCGGACGCCTGTTTGGCAAGAAGGAGAAAACCAGGCTGGCCCAGCTGCATGCGCACAGGGAGGCCATCGGTCAGAGCCAAGGTACTGGTCTATTCACAGCTCTTCTCCATGCTTCCACTGGTTCTAGAGTTGGGTTAATGTGCCTGTATTATGTTTTTGTCTAGGGAATTATTGCTTGACATCTCCAACACCTCAACTGACTAAGTCCTGTGAGAGAAGTAGATAGGTCTTCCACACGTGTGAAAAATCCTAAACTTGCCTTGCTAGTACTGTATTGAGAATTTTGGCGAGTCCTGTTCAGTTGAGTAACATCTCCTTCTCTCCCTCTCTCGCAGGAGTGTCTGATTCTGACCTGGGCCAGGACATGGCTGTGGGCAAGCTGGGGACTCAGGCTGAGAAGGACCGACGGCTAAAAAAGAAGTACGTTTTCCCATTGCCACTCTCCTGCCTCATACACCTGCCAACGCTTCTTTTAACTCAAAGGGGGAAAACAAGAAACTAAGGTGAAAGTAATCTGTTGGCTCCCTTCATATGGTGCAGGTGTACGCACAGACTGTGCTGCATACCAGCTCTAATAACCTACCACACATTACAACGCTGTGTTATTGGTTTGTGATGCATTGGCCTTGTTAGGGGCCAGACAGAACCTACAAACCCCCCCAGCACCTGTCCATTCTCAACCTGAGTAGAGATCATTATCCTGTTTTCTGACCTTTGACCATTTGTACAGTGGTTGGTTGGGAATCCCTGTGGGGTTTCATTAGCCTTTTCCCTGTGAGGGAGGCAATTGCCCATGTGGCTCAATAGAGGAAACATCTCCAATACTTCAGTCCACTCTTCTGCGGAGAGAGGATCAATACCTTTTATAAAACCGGGATAAACATGCAGCAGGGACCAACCCTAACCAAACACAATGTCACAATATCGATCTGGTTTGAAGCCTCATGTCACACACAAACACCTACAATTTAGTTTATGGTTTTGCTTTACCAATATACTCCCTGGTTTCAACAGGCACAAATGGGGGGGTTACCGTGTGCAAATCTCCTTTCAAATGGGCGTGTAGTCTGTCATCCAGTGCCAAACGACTAATTCGTTCTGTACGCCGGCATTGACTTGTCCTAAAAAAACATTTTCACCCCCCTGCAGATGATCAGTAGAAGGTATTGGATTCATGACAAATGTGTTTGGGGTTATTTTGCGCTGGATTCTCCGGTTTTCTAGGAACTGGACCGCCTTTGCATCTTGACACTCTCCTCCAGTGCATGCTGTTGAACTGCCTGAATTTCCATTTTCAGCCTGGTCGATATCGTGATTGTTCGTTGAGTCATTGCTGTGATGTATGTGCGATAGTGAGTGTTTGACGTTCGGCGTGAAGAATGTGAACAATGCATTGGAGGTGCCTTGCCCCATTCTGAGTGCGTTACCTCTGCGCTGCCTGCACGCGATGCGGCCAGAGCTGCATCGACCAAAGAGAAGAAGAAAGTGGCCTTTCTTTCGCTAACCTAATCTACTCTTTGACTTGTCATTTTACAGTAATTGTTCTGTTGTGACCTCGGTCTCGTCACGTATTTACTTGACACTGTTTTCTATTCTGCAGTGCGCGGTGTGCGCGTGCGAATGTGCACACCCACGCGCGTGTTTCGGTTTGTGCGCGTGCATGCGTGTGTCAGTGCATTCGTGTGTTTTTGGGGGGTAGGGTGGAGTGCGGTGCCGTTAACTCATTAACATTTGTGCACTTCTTGTCTCCCGTCACTTTCTCTCCCTCCCTCTCTCCTACTCTTCCTCCCTCTCATCATATGACTAAAGAAGCGGGTAAGTTGTGAAGCTGTGACACCTGGACATCTCCATTGTCAGCCCTGTGCCCTGTCTGTCCACCTCTCTGTCCGTCCATCTGCCCCCTCCCAACGGCCGGTGCCAAAGCAGATGTCACTGTCCTCTATGGCTGTTAATGACCCCTTGCTTTCTTTCTTTCTTACTTTTGTTCATTCTTTTGTTCTCTATCTTCACATTTACCGTATAAACTGTTTCTCCCTCACAGTACAGTGGCGGCTGCATCCTATGCTGGATAAAGAATGTGTGCCATCAGCCATCAGTGGAGTTGATTTTTACTCCTAGACTGTCAAACACCTTTCTCCCCCCCTTGTGTCTTTACTGTATATATCTGTGAGAAATAACCGGTTCAGATACCGGGTTATGGGGTGTCAAATCTGGTTGTCTTTTCTTTGTCATAACTGTTTCCTTCCCTTCCCAGCTATGTTCAGTGGATGTATAGATCATGAACAAGACCCTGACCTGAACATAATGTTGTGTTGAATGGCAAAAAAAGGAAATCATTGTATGTGGATGGATTTCGATGTCCACATGTCCCGCGATGCGTCAGTTAGTGCAGGCGCTGTGTGCTGGACTCAAGTGCCCTTTCATTGGACTGAGGCCTTTTGACGTAGTTCCATTCATAATGTGTCACATGCTTTTTCCTCCCAGGCCTCATGTTGACCACTCTCTAGTTGGATGATATTTTAGCTCCGCACGAGGACTAGTTCCTGCCTCTCGTGAATAAGGATGTTCTCTGTGTAGAACTTGATCTGCAGAAGCCTGTTTTCATGTACTGTGTGTGTACATGCTGGTGTGAGTGTGATCCGGATACTCGTCAGCACAACAGGCTCCCTATTGAGGTTCTTAGACATGTTGACCAGCCTGACTCAGATAATATATACTCTCCTCAGGAAGTAATAGTCCACACTTGGATGTCTCTGGGGTTTAGCCTTTTATGTTCTGTTGTGCACTGTATGCCCTTCTACCATCCAACCCACAACTGCATTAATTAGCAGTGTGCATACAGTGGTAAAACGGACACGCAGGCATCCACTCACAGACGCACCCACACACACACACACACACACACAATATACACAGTTCTCTGTCCTGCACTTGAATTGGCGTCACAGGAATCAGCATATAAGAAATAGCTTGGGGCGTGACGAAGTAAAGAGAACATCTATCTGCTTTCCTCTGCTCTCTCACGATAAGGTGCAATTTGCTTTGAGCCAAGTGGGGCAGCAGGAGTGCTTAGCATAGCTCTCAAAGTGGGGCTCGGCACGAGTAACTCAATTTCATTCAGGCCATCCTAGTTCTCCTATTCAACCTTTCCACCACCACACAAAAGTATGGCACTCACAGAAAAAAACTGCCCAAATGTCACCAAATGTAAATAAAGATCCTTCAAAATAACCCAGCAACAGATAACCAGAAGAAAATGACATTCACCCTTTGAATGGCTAGGTTTTTCAAAGGCTAACGTTATCAGTCAAAAAATACAATAAAAACACTCTCTGTAGTTAGTCTCTCAGCAGAAATCATATAGTCAAAGCTGCATCGTGGAGACAGAGATAGTGTTTATTTAGATTAGCAGCTCAAAGTCAGGCTTCAGTGAGCAACTCAGCAGTCCCTTAAAGGTGTGCCATTGGACCAAATCATAAGTTGGAGAGCAAGAGAGGGAGGCATGAGCATGGAGAGACATGGGCCGACAGCGGCAGAAGCGAAGAGATGGGCAGAGAGAGGCAGGCAGCCAAGGCAGACATGGGCGGAGATGGAGGCGGGGAAAGGGGCAGAAGCAGAGAGAGATTTGGAGCGATACGTAGATGGGAGAGATTGAGAAAGAGGCAGAGATCGAGGGAGCACTCCTTTCACAGACAGTGTGTGAGAAGATGAATGGATGATAAGGCTTTGCCCTTTCGGAAAGCTCTGGCTTGGAGAGATAAACCGTGTGGTACTATGCAGTATACACACCCGCAGTCTCTCCTCGCATTACTAGTGCCTTGTGCGCACGTGTGCATGTGTGGAGGGCGTATCTGCATGCGTGCATTTCAATGCGTGTGCAGTGCGTTAATCCCACGTCTCTGCTCCTGCCCTCAGACATGAGCTTTTGGAAGAGGCGAGGAAAAGGGGCTTACCTTTCGCCCAATGGGATGGGCCTACGGTGGTAGCCTGGCTGGAGGTAAGCACTACACAGCCCTGGCCTCATCCTCTGGGCTATACACGGCCTCTGGGATATACACAACCTTTTCTCCACCTTGGTGGTTGTTTAGTCCTTCGTGATTCACATTCGTCATTCACCTGACATACAAAACCCCATTCATATCTAATCATTGATGATTCGTGTAGGGAATTGCTCTAGACTCCTCAAGGTCAATAGTAAGAATATGTTTAAAATGCCTGTGGTATTGACAGAGATATATATTTTTCTGGGTGACATAAATATTGACTTTTTGTCATCAAGCTATCCTCTGAAATCAAGTTTCTACCTTTCAACCCACCAGGCAGTAAGAAACAGTAAAGGAACTAAATCATCCAGATATTTTGACCACATCGTTGAGTACCAGAAATCCGATCTAGATCAGTATTCTCACCCATAGGATATAGTGATCATTTAAAACGTGTTGCTTTGAAACCTGAATGCCGATTGCCCCGATAGCGGTGGTTTATGTAAGGAAAAGGCATTAGAGGGTCTGTAACCAGAACCTCTGCAATGTGTTGTGCCTAAAGAAAACTCCCAGGTGTGGTAAATTGTCCATATACTACAAACACCGAGATGTCTAATTGCATTTATGAACCGGTTACCAGCGCAATAAGAGCATGAACAAGTAATGTGATGTCATATCCGTGGTGTTTACTCATGCCATGGCTATCGGCCAATTAGCATTCAAGTTTTGAACCACCTGGTTTACAAGAGACCTTATACCATGGGAATGCAATCACATGACTTGCATTGGTAACCATTTTGTAATTGCAATAAGGCATCTCTAGGTGTTGTGTCAGTTTTCAGACATGGAATTTTGTCCATCTACAGCAAACTTGAGCCTTATTGCTTAATTATATAATAGCTATATCTAGAAAGTACACAGTTCCAAATGTGGACCTAAAAGTGTACAAGCCATCATATATGACACTTAATGCAGTTTTTTTTGTTGGTTTGTGTGTTAACCTGACAATTTATTAAACACATTATTTTGATTACTGAAATGAATCTACTGTATTTCAACGTAACCCAGCTGCTGGGTTTAACACAGGTATATTTTAGAGGAAGTTAGAATTGTCTACGGCATATTGTACCACCATATATATTGTAAGTCATAAACAGAAATGTGCTTTTTAGTTTTGAGTTCATTTTAGCGGAAATGTTAGGGGTAGGTTTAGGATCTGATTTTAAAATGTATTGTAAAAAGTGGAGCTACAATGCAGCTATTAACAGCCTCCAGCTGGCCTTACAATCCATACTGTTCAGCATATATTCTCAAATTCATGGTCTGACATTAACCCTATGGGACCAGCTTTGGGCAGAACCTCCACTCATATAATGGGCCAAGTTTTAATGTCACCTAGCTGGAAACATCAGACACTCGCCGGTAAAGGTATACTTTGTGATTTACTGGGGCATGTTCTCCACAACACATCTTTGTCTTATTACATCCACTTAAATTGCGGTTACTTATAACTGCTTGACATTACACCTCATGAAAGTCATTGAGAGACATTATCAATTTAATATGTACAGTAACTTAGGTAAATGCTTGCATTGGCCTTTTGTGAGTCATCTGCGTTCCTCTTTTTAATGTAACTATCCTGTTATTCCCACATCGCCCCGCCTCCTGCCCTGCCCTGGATCGCGTGTCAGTTGTGGCTGGGAATGCCTGCGTGGTACGTGGCAGCGTGTCGTGCCAACGTGAAGAGCGGTGCCATCATGTCTGCCCTGTCGGACACGGAGATCCAGAGGGAGATCGGCATCAGCAACCCCCTCCATCGCCTCAAACTACGGCTGGCCATCCAGGAGATGGTCTCGCTCACCAGCCCCTCTGCCCCGCCAACCTCCAGAACCGTGAGTATCCATTGACACACAAACACACACACACACACACTTTAAGCGATTAGAACTAGTTTGCATTGTAACATACCACTTCCAAAACCAAATGTCAACAGCGTCACAGAACTGTAGCTGTATACTGTGTGTGATTTGTGTCGGTAACTGAATATCACTGTGATTGGAGGCCAATGTTGTCACCCTTGTTCATTACTATTTAGTGTAAGTTAGCTCACCCACTTGACTAGGCATGGCAGCTGTTACTTAGATTTAACTTGCCGGCAGCTATTTTATACCTCTGTTTTCCACAGCTCCATGTTGTCATGGTAATTACATGTAGCCTCTAAAGAGTTGGCTGATTTTAGTGATACAAACAATTCAGTTTATGTGGCATTAACTTATACGCTGATTTCACACGCTGTTAGACTGAAACACATTTAGTTGTGTACCTCCTTACTGTCGAACGATCTGCAATTATTAATTATGACCTGCACTCGCATGACTTTTGTTGAGCTGGGAAATCGTAACCAGACCTTGAGCTTTTTTGCTTAGAACAAACTTTAAACACTCGTATAATTACAGACACTCGTCCCTTTTAAATGAGTTTAAAGCTGTTAGTCAACAGCTTGCAAATAGAATGCTGGTAGAACACACACACACACACACACACAACTTGCACATTTTCCATTAAACTGCTCATGAATCTTTCATCAGAGTGCACTGCACTCTGGGAATGTGACTCCTTAGTTCGCTGTCTGCCCTGTTGTCCCCTGCTGTGACGGGTGGTCCAGTCCCCACCCCTCTGAACTACTTCAAGTTTGCACTCAAGGTTAATCAAGCCTGTAAATGTAGGGGAAGTGTCTTAACAAGTAGAAAGTGACTTCCAGTTGTCTTTACTCTGACCCAGTGACACATCATTTACAATACAGAGCCAACCCAAACCACACGGTGTTGCCCAGTACAGCTTGGCTTGGCCCGGTAGTTAGAAACAAACACTCTAGAGCAGCCTCTTAGCTCAGTCTCTTTAATAGATATTGACTCACAATACAGTGATTGTAGTTTTCATTCCCTCAAGTGTTCTTATCTAGGTCATGACAGCCTTATCCAGCAGGGTTTCAGAGCACAACAATCAGGACAGCTAGAATGAGGATCACCAGCAGATTAGACAGGGTTAGAAAGGGCTTTGTCACTGTGGTGCACTAATGTCTTTGAGGAGGATGTGCAAGGTTGTATTTGTGCAATAATCCACTCTTTAAGTAGCTTATGGTGAAGTAGTCTTTTCATGCATGGTAAACTGTGTTCCTTTGTCCCCTTGTGCGTTGCACCTGTGTAGATGGTCTGTTGCTGTGCTGTGCTGTGCTTGTCTCCACACTTAAAGTTGCCCCCTAACCAGTGATACATGATCGCAAGGCATTACACACACTTAATATCATCCTTTGGGATGGAGTAACCTGATCCCAGATCAATGGTTAAGTGTGGCTTCTATCTCAAGCATGCTTGTGTTCTCTGTGTGGCCTTTGACCTCAGAGGGGCGGGGCCTGCTCATCATCTGATCATGATGCTGTAACACAATTCGCTTACAGTGGTGCTGCTCTTCTTCTTTAACACTGCTTGCCCCTCCTGGACTACTACTTCCACTACCGTCTTCTCTTGGGCCTCGCCCTCCTAGCCGTCAGGCAATGTATGGGTGACCCACGAGGAAATGGAGACACTCGCTGCACCCTCCTCCAAAACGGTTAGTCCTGTATTCTCTTGTTCTCACTCCCTCACCCTGTCTCTCTCTCATTACAGTTTCCACTTTTCCTTGCTCTCACGCTTGGGTTGACAGGTGGTTTTACTTGTTCCTGTGACTATAGTTTGCTTTATTTGGTTCTGTGAACCGAGTAAAACAACAATCTGTAGTCACGCAGCCCAGGAAATGTGTCTTGAGTCACAGAACAGATGACCTGCAGTCATGGCACCCAGTAATACAACAAGAAGCTGTATTCACGTAACTGAGTATAACAACCTGTAATCAAGGAACACAGTAGTTCTGTGGCTACAACAGCAATATGTACTCACAGACCTGACTACAACATCCTGTAGTCATGGAAACCAGTAAATACAACCTGTAGCCCCATGACCCGGTTCCCTGACTACAGATGTTCTACCTGAGGATGTTTAACCGGGTCCTGTGAGAACAGGCTGTGTTACCGGGTCCTGTGGGAACAGGCTGTTTTACAGGGTCCTGTGACATCAGGCTGTGTTACCGGGTCCTGTGACTACAGGCTGTTTTACAGGGTCCTGTGACATCAGGCTGTGTTACCGGGTCCTGTGACTGCAGGCTGTTTTACCGGGTCCTGTGACTGCAGGCTGTTTTACCGGGTCCTGTGACTGCAGGCTGTTTTACCGGGTCCTGTGACATCAGGCTTTGTTACCGGGTCCTGTGACTGCAGGCTGTTTTACCGGGTCCTGTAAGTGCAGGCTGTTTTACCGGGTCCTGTGACTACAGGCTGTTTTACCGGGTCCTGTGACTACAGGTTGTTTTACCAGGTCCTGTGACTACAGGTTGTTTTACCGGGTCCTGTGACTACAGGTTGTTTTACCGGGTCCTGTGACTACAGGCTTTATTACCGGGTCCTGTGAGTGCAGGCTGTTTTACCGGGTCCTGTGACTTCAGGTTGTTTTACAGGGTCCTGTGACTACAGGTTGTTTTACCATGAGGACAGTCAACAGTACACTAGGTTCATGGATAATGTAGTTCGACACCCTGTGCTGCTTTAGAGGCTTGATTGTCTGTTAGAAAATGCTTTTTAATTGTACCAACTGGAGCTTAAGGGTTTGTTAGTGTTGTACCATTAGTCAGTGCAGATACCGTTCAGTAGGACACCAACAGCTATGACTATACTATGATGCAAGACTAGATCGTGTCTCTTTGAGCATGAACTTAAAGGTTATCTTTGTTCTTTAGTTCTCTCTGTCTGCCTCAAATACAGCCTGCTTGTCAGGTACAATGAGGCTAACAGCCAACTCACCTCATTGTACACAGGGTGAACTGTGATTGGGGTGGAAAACAGGCACTCATCTGTGCCAGCCATGATGTGCAAACAAAGCTGGATTGGCCTAATGTGGCGTTAGCACCCATCTCCAAATCAATGTAATCCGTCATCAGCGCAGGCCAGGACTAAATGGATAACTGTGATCCCAGGGGGCCAATTCAGTTCTCAAGCAAAAGGGAATGAAATTATTCTCCCTTTTTAAATTGCCATTTAAATCTTACAAGCCATTTTCTCTACCTTGAATAGTGAGTTCTCATACATATTTAAATGGAGCTCTGCTATTAGTTGGAACTGGGAATAGTTTGTGAGATTTGTTATGGAATGTATGTGAGTCACAACTTCTCTGTACGTCCTGATTAGGCCTTTTCTCTGCCATTAGCCTTCAATGCAAGAGTAAAGGCTGTTGCGCTCCAGTGACCTGTTGCTATTAGCTTCTCATGTTTATTTCTACGGTTTACTTTTCATACTTGGCGATCCACAGAGGACCGGGGAAACTGAGGAGGGAAGCTGGGCACAGGTAACTGATTTGTCTTCTTTCTATATGAATTAGAACACATAATATGCACAATGGATTAAAACAACAGAAATTGGGCTAGATTATTTTGTCACACTAGTTTACTGCAGTTCACACACCAATGTTGGTTTCCAGAAAAACATTGTCCACTGCAATGAAATGTGGTATACAGACGAACAATCGGCTAAAGTACTTCTTTGTCATTGTTCTGTCAGACACTAGCGTATGGTGACATGAACCATGAATGGATAGGGAATGAGTGGCTGCCCAGTCTAGGACTACCTCAGTACCGCAGCTACTTCATGGAGTGCCTGGTGGATGCCCGCATGCTGGACCACCTCACGAAGAAGGACCTCAGGGTGCATCTCAAAATGGTGGACAGCTTTCACAGGTACACTAGCTTGTACATTTTGTGGGGACAAATGCAGAATATAATTGTGTCTTCCTTAAAACTCCTCCACTGACGTTCCCATGACTAAAGGACAAGTTTGCAGTACGGCATTATGGGACTGAAGAAGCTCAACTACGACAGGAAAGAGCTAGAGAGACGCCGAGAGCAAAGCCAGCATGAAATGCGAGGTACATAAAGACCACTCAAGGGCCTATAAAAAGACCTATAAGCCATCTAGTTGTATGTAAATACAGTCTCTCAGCTATACGCTAAGGCAAACGCTTCAGGATGCACACTTCAATATGCATTGCCATCCAGTGTTGTCTGGAAGTGTATTGCCATCTCTGTGTACTCCAGATGTGCTGGTCTGGAGCAACGAGCGGGTGATCCGCTGGGTTCAGAGCATCGGCCTGAGGGACTACGCCAACACCCTGCTGGAGAGTGGTGTGCACGGGGCCCTGGTTGCCCTGGACGACAACTTTGACTACAGCAGCCTGGCGTTACTCCTCCAGATTCCCAACCAAAGTACTCAGGTCAGACATCCCTGGCCCCTAGTCGCACCGTAGCGCACTGTATGCTATGCATAATGTACTGGCACAACCACACCACAAGAGGGAGACAAGATGTTAGCTAACTAGCTTTGGTAATTATTCACAAACAAAACGGTGAGTGTGGTAGCCAAAGAGGACTCATTGAAATTCCATTCAAAATACCTTTGCTGCTCCAGTGCCTAAAGGCTAAGACCAGTGGGACACCAGCTAGCTATACAACAATCCTCAATCCACCCAGACACTGGATGGAAAGCACGTTAGTATCAAAATGACGGAGAAGTCAAGGAGACTGGGGCATTCTAAGACCTAAAATGTTTCAACATGTCTTGCTTCTGAAAAGGAAGCACTATAATACGGTTGTCTTTACTCTCCCCAGGCACGTCAGATTCTGGAGAGGGAGTATAATAACCTGCTGGCACTGGGCACTGAGAGACGACTGGATGAGGTGAGCGGCACCTGTTACTCATACTGCAAGCCCTCCTGTTACCATGGGTAATTGGCCCAGACAAACAGAAAAGCAGACAGACAGAACGGAATGTATAGATTGTCCACAGAAATTAGTTTTCACAATTTCTCTGCAGTTCAGACCTGTCCTCAGTTTTCCATCCATATTGTCTTACTCTGTGTTTGAGTTTTAAAGAGTGACTGCTGTTACCATGGTCACCAGATTTTTAGCTGGGTTCCGAGACAACATGTTGATTTAGATCAGTTCTCTGACTACAGTCACCTTTGTTTGACCACCATCCACCCTACTGCACATAGTCATCTGGGACGAGCTGACCCCAGACCAGTTCATCTGTTGTTAAGAAGAAGGCCATCCCCTGTGAAGTCCGTCTCTAGCCTGCGTTTGCTTGTCTGTCCGTCAGTATGAAGACAAGGACCTACGCGGCCCGTCGTGGAGGAGGCAGTTCCCCCCACGGGATGTCCATGGGATCAGTATGATGCCCGGCTCCGCTGAGACCCTCCCCGCCGGCTTCCGAGTCACCACGGGTTCACACTCCCGTAGACTGCCCCCCGAGGGTAGGTGCCCCCATATACCCCCACGCTGGTCTTCTGCATACGCAAGACCCCCTGAAAAAAATCATTCAGACAAGAAGCTACAGTGGAGCACGGTGACACGTGATGAATGGGAATGAATGGTCAAATGACAGTTACCATTGCAAGTTGGTAGCTGCCACACGATCGTTCGGCAGTATAACGGGGGAGACTGTTGGTTTTTTGAGGTGGGGTCTCCATGGCCCCCAACCCTGTGCACTTGCTGGAGCTCTATATCGCCTTTCTCTCTTTGTGTGCGTGTGTGTGTGCGTGCGTGTGTGCGTCACCATTGAAGCGAGGAGCTCTCTATGACACAGAAAATTATGTGAAGAGAGGACATTTAACTTAGAAGATATGTGTTATTAGGGTTAATTTATAGTATTACGCATTAACTGTTTGGTTTAGGATTAGTTAGAATTAGGTTTATATGAAGGGATTGAGTATAGGGTTAGATTTAGGGTAAGGGGTTATGAAATTATTTGTTACGGTACGAAATTGCAGGTACTGTGTGTGTGTGTGTGTCTGTGTGTCTGTGTCTGTGTGTCTGAGTGTCTGTGTGTGTGTGTATGTGTGTGTGTCTGATTGTGTGTCTGTGTGTCTGTGTGTGTGTGTGTGTGTGAGAGAGCTGTGTAGCTGACTGTATCTCTATTTCCTCTACTCTGGGACTGCTGCTCTGTATGCAGTGCTCTATGAGGCGCTGGATGACAGTCCTGACGACATGTATTTGGACTGGTTTCAAGGTCAGATATACTGGAGTCACACCGTGTGGCTTCTTGTTGGCCTGTGTGGCTTACCTCCCCTAAACCCCTTGGTTACTGCCGCCCTCCCTCCCCACTGTCCTCTCTCATGTCTCGCTACCTCTCTCTTTCTGTTTCTCTCTGTCCCGACGCCTTGTGTTTGTCGAGGTTCTAGTTACTTTGATACAGCAGACATTGCCATTTGAGTAACTGTCACTCAGGTTAGCTGGTGGTGGAGACCTCTACTGCTGCTCCCTTGAAATTCATGCTATTTTTCCCATAGAGGGATGGAGGCTATGTTTATCAGGAACTAGCTCAACTATGTAAGTTCCTCTGTTTCAGGAGGTTTACATAGGACATAGAACAAGATCAATTATGGATATCATGGATGTTTTTGTAAGAACTGGCAGTCTGTGTCGTTCCTCGTCCTGTTGTTAAAAGAGGACGCTGGTCTAAATCTTTATTCTCCAAGGAGATGGGAGGTATATTGAAACCTGTGTCGGGCCGTGGTCCGGTGAGTTACGACAAATTCTGGAACTTGGGTGTGGAAGTACGGACACAATTTCTGATCTTCTGTTAGCTTCAGGGTGACATCTTCTGGCAGGTTTTGACCAGAGTTCTCCTCTAACATTTTGTCCTCAGTGTAATTGGACATCCTATATCTATGGTGACGGTGACAACATTAACAGACTTGTTCCTGTACAAGGTGGGATTCAAAATGGGCCCCTGCACTCATCTTCTGAGAGTGTGCCACACCATGTGCCTTTGTGATCTGGGTGACATTTTGACTAACCCTGTTCCTATGTTTAGTGTGTGTGTGTGTCTGTTCCTGTGTGTTATGTGTGTGTGTGTGTGTGTGTGGTGTGTTTTTCCACAGTATGGTTTACTGTACTCCTTACCCTTATCAACTGGTTTAGACGTTTTTGTTTGTCTCTCATTTGTTTGTCCCTCTCATGTCCCTCTCACAGTGGGCAATGGGAGCTGATCCTGTGTCAGTTGTTATGGGCATAAAGTAAGTAGGATAGCATTCTCTACTGACCCTGGGCCCACTCTGGGTTTTGACGCTGATGGGCTTACTGATGTGTCTCTCTGTCTCCCCCTGCAGTTGGCCCCTCAGCAGTGCAGCGTCTGGACAGCTCTACAGTGAGGACCTACTCCTGCTGAAGGAGGAGAGAGTGTAAGCTGTAAGTCACACACACACATACTGTCTCCGTGCAAGAACCCACACACAAACTCTCCCTATCTCATACATCTGCCGTTCTGCTCAGGAGCATCGAATGACTGTGAATGGGGTGAGAGGGCCACCTGCCTTTCCAGATAACTGTGTTCGCCGGGAGAGGCGAATCCCTCCTCTAGTGCAGGCAGCCATGATCAGACGATTGAAGTCAGGGACAGCAACAGGAGGCAGGCTCACTCTGATGTCGCCGCTTTAATCTCTGTCCAGCACAGATGACTGCTACGGTAGCCTCACGCCTGAATGCCAAGAATAGAGTGATGACAGGTAGTTACATGACTCTGTCTCTAATGACTAAGGGCTGCACTGTCAGGAAGGGTCACAACAACAGAAGGAAACACGACGTAACAGAAGGAAACGCGAGACATGTTCTTCTAATACAGGATCACTGTGGGCGTGGCTTCACATGGAGCACATAGTAATGAAACCATCCTTTTTTTCTGTTAGGTCCAGATACTGTATGTAGATCAGGTCTTACTGTACCTTGGAGCTGCTGGACGGGTCAACCTGCCTGGAACAATCTGAAGTGACTCACTGCCAAGAAGCCCTCTTACCCACCCACGAGTACGCAACCCAGCCACACCTCCCAAAAGAGAGGGGGCGGGGGCAAGCGAGGGGTGCCTCCTGCCAAGCTGCCCACCCTCTGCCCTTAGAAGCCAAGGCCCCCTGAAACCTGGGCACCAGCTGCCGGTGCTAGTTCCCCGCAGGCTGTCCTGTTGTCACCGTTTCTACCTTTTACATGTCCAATAACTTGTTGAAGCATAATAATGTACTGTGTATTTCTTCTACCAGAAGATGTGTAGGTTATCTGTAAATTATTATAAATATGACGTTTTTAATATATACACACATCTATATTCCAAAAAAAGGAAAGAGAAAAGATATTCAGAGTTTGTGCAAATAAGTCCCCCTGATCTTAAAACATTTCTCATTCCCCGAGAGACCATTTTGTACATACTGTTATTTTTCCATTGTGCCGTCGAATGTGTGTTGCACTGTGGAGAGAGACTGTCTATTTGGTCTTCAACTGAGCCCTGTCCAGCTGTTAAAGCCTGCCCTCTAGTGGTGTGTACAGCTCCATGTATCCGCCTCACTATCCATCATTTACAGCCCCCCCTCTTTCCATGATCAAGACGGATCACATCTCATCGCAAAGCATTCTGGGAGGACACAGGAAAGCACTGTGAAGCCTACTGATGATGTGACAAGCACTTTGGCACAACTATAGGATCTCCTACAACCATTCCACAATGTTACTCACCACCTCAGCTCAGAGATCAATTACCCCTGGGAATGTTTTCCATTCACTGATGCTCTCAGTCAGCTACAATGCCTTGACAATAAGTCGGGATACACACGTAGTATCTGGGACATTTTACACGCAGCCAAGCTGGCCTTTCTATTGCCGTAGGGGTCTTGTGCTGAGCATCACTGGGAAATAACTGAAAGACAGACTGCTTAGATCATAGTGTGTGCGTGTAGAGTGTATATGAACATGTCGAAGTGAGGTGAATTTTAATGACAAACCTGTTGCTTGCTGTGACTTACATTGGTGTAACTGTTAACTCTTTTTTTCTGTCAGAGTTGCCAGGGTAACCTATTGTACAGCCCTCCTATCTGTCTTTTAGTTATTTCTGATGAAGTACTCGATCAAGTTTATTTTAGTTTTTACATCCTTGATTTGCACGATCAAAGAATAATTTTATTTTTTGTCCTTTTTTATTTATTAATAATTGTATTTTGGTCAAAACTAAGTGGTGATCAAACTCATTTTCATTGTCAATAAAAATACTGTCAGTGAATTTGCTATTGAAATGGTTTTATTTTACATGTGGACCTTTTTATAAAGCTCCAGTATACGGTTCCATTTAATCATATTCAAATATGAAATAAACATGACAATTACTGACATTAATATATCAATAACAATAATTGTTGCTTCTTGTGTATAATCAGCCAGCATGTAGAGAACAAAATGTTGACTCCATAGATTTCCTTTCTGGTTTTAAACCTTGGATCTCCAAAGCCAAGCAAAATAGAAAAACACAGTCTCTGCTGGTATGGGAAAGCTAGACAAGGGCACAATGACCCACTTAAAAGCAGTAAGACCGCTATGCAATTTACTAACACACTTGGATTGTTCAGGTAAACATTGGTGTTCTTAAACTCTCACCCATCCTCTGGATTTATACTGTGATCATGTCATGATTTTGACTGCACTGGGCCTTTGAAATGTTTTGTCAAGGACTTCTGAAAGGTCATACAATTACATTTGAACTTATATAAGAAATGTTTCAAGTAGGAGCTACAACTACTATTTCAGAACTGCCCACATTGTACCGTTATTAGAAAGTTGGAAGCGTACCCACATAATTCCATATAATGCCGTGGCCAGGTTTTTGGATTATACCTTGGTGATAAATGCACCGACTTGTTCATGGCTGTTAGAACAGAGATTTGAAAAGATTTGTAAATAGCAGTCACAAAAATCACATTACTGTTTTCCAATATGCCCATTCAACGATGTCCATTTCTTTTTATGTCATAAGAATGACAATATTTTTCATATGATGATAACAGCATGATAACCATTATATAAAGCACAAGATTATTTCTTACTATAGCGCCATTGCAAATTGGTATGTTAATTTAATACAAAAGTACTGTGAATAAAAAACTTTTACGGTTGTTGCATATATTCCTTAAAAAAATTGGTATATAGAAGCACATGGCCTCTGCTTTTGGTGCGTATTTATGTCGCTTCGTACCAATCTTTTTTTTTTAGCTACTGGCTCTCCAGTTCCGTGAGAACGTCTAGCAAAGCTAAATGGCCTAGCTAGCTATGGACGTGCCACTGTCAAATGCATTGTTGCATCTGACACCCTTTTCCATTTTATCTTTTGAAGAAGGAAAAAAAACAAATTCAGTCAAAAGGTAGACCAACACCTGACCTTAGGGATTTACAAGTTTCTAAATTAATGTTTATTTAAGAACATAGGGAAGTTACGCTTAAGCTTGCAGATAGTTCTTCCCTATCTGCTGTTCTCAACTGCTGACAGTGTGGTCAAGGGCTGGCTACGTTGAATTTAATTATCTACCAAGAGCGACCCAGATTTGTTTGGAAGTATAAGCGAATGGATTTCGTCTTCAATTAAAGTAAGTTTACACATTTTTCTTTAGTTAGTTTCTGCAAAAGTGTGTTCAACTACTCCTTGATTTTGTTGGCTATGTTCTGTTACTGGATTCAGACTTGAATGCTTTAGATTGTATATCGAACACAACTATTTTGTTTAATCGTCTGTTTGGTAAAGGACCACACGATGCAGTCTTTGAAACAACGTTTTGCTTAAACTGTTCGGTTACTCCTGGCACACTCCTTGCTCACGGTACTTTGGGATTCGTGTAGTGCTATATTTCTTTCCTAAGGAATTGTCCTTGACAGTCCCAATAGACGCGTGTCAGTTCCCGGTAAAACTTTGAACGCTAGTAATATAATGATGCAAATAATAGAAATAGATTCGCAGCTAGGAAGTTCAACATGGGGTTGTATTCTACATCACTTTGAAAATCTAAAAATATTTGCAGTCATATTGCAATTGTTTTGATACCAATATGATCCTGAAGTAATGATCCAAAAAGACAACACTGAGTTGCTCCGCAGACCTGCTGAGAAAACGCTTATGTGGGTTAATTTGTTAGTTCTGTGAATCCATTAATCATTTTACTGATAATCTTCTACAAATGTAATATCCCAAAACATAGTTGCTTGATTACAGCAGTGGTTCTCAAACCTTCCCTGCAGACCCCCAGACGTTTCAGAATGATGTTGTACCTTGAACTACCTCCTCTGAATCAAGCTGCCAAGGACGTAATAATTAGCTGACAAGTTGATTCAGGTGTGCTTGCTCTGGGATACACCTAATACATGTCATGTCTCGGGGTCCCCAGGAGAGGTTTGAGAACCACTGCATTACAAGGAATTATTTGCCTAAACTAAAAAATAATAGTTTGTGATTTCCAAGTTGGTTGTATTATTTACTATTTTAAAGGTAATTTAATGACTCTTCAGAAAAAATCAATCAAGGTATTTTTTTAAAACCCATTTCCACATATAAATTATGAAATGTTGCCTAGGGGTCAAAGGTAAACATTACTTTGGCAACATTAGGTTTTCATACAGGGGAAAATAAGCAACAGACATCATCATGGGAGTTGTCAATGATCCATTCATATCTACAGGTAGGAGACATTTCCATCGACTACAGTATGAGTTACTCTGATGTTATTTCGTACCGCTTGTTTTCCCAGCACACAAAAAAAGTCATCCCCACACAAACACATGACTCCCATCAGAATGACAATTAAACATAAAGAGGGACAGCTCAAAGGGGACAGTAAAGATGCACTATGTGCTTGTTCTGTTGTCATGGTTTTATGGGCCCTGTCCAATGTTGGCTAAATTGCATTCTAATCCAGCAACCGTGCTGGTGAAGACAGGGGCTAATCTCTTCATGGATGATCAGATTTTTCTATCCAGCCAGAGGTGCAGCTCTAGTGTTCACGGTAGACACTGCGTTATCTGGAGAAAGGAGGGTTGGAGCAGGACGTTGAGTCACTTGTCAGAGTGTTTCAGCTCCAGTTTCACCGTCCTCTCTATGTCTTTGTACACGTCTGGGTCCTCAATGGTAGGACTGATCTGCGGAGACAGACAGGAGGAGTCAAGCTCATTTCCTCCAGTCTCCTCCCTCCTTGGTCCTCTCTGGTCTCCTTTTGACATCAAAGTTAATCTAGTAAATGCGGCGATGAGTGCATGAAAGTGCACGTAAATCCTGAAACCGGATGGCCTTACTCCACCCTGCATCATCAAGCAAATTGTATTTACAGGCTTGCATCCAAAATTTAAATGGGTATCATTACTTTTGTAGTGAATGTCATGGATAAAATACAAGGTAGCTTATTGTTCTTTAAAGCACTCCACAGGAGTGCGGCAGATTTCTTAACTCCAACAGTTGGAAAGACATGAGCATCCTTGTTTAAAGATTGTTAACTGGCATGAGAAAGAAGGCTGACCTTCAAGTATCCAACTAAAGAAATGACACAATCATCCACTAATTGGGAGAGGATGAAGAACCGTGAGTTTATGATGTTTTTGAGCCAAATTAATACTATTAGCCTACTAGGGGCAATGTAGTTTCTTCCTACTATTAGTAAACTTATCAGTTTCATTTAAATTTATTCAAAACTTGGTCACCAGGTAATAAGATTAGCTTTTGGTTGATCACTTACCTTGTAGGGTTTCCCGTTGACCAGGTTGGCCAGTGAGGAACGAGGAATCTTTCCAGAGCGGGTCTTGGGGAGACTACAGACGATTAGCACATTCCTGAAGGCAGCTACGGGCCCAATAGTCTCTCTGACCAGGTTCACAATCTCCTTAACCACCATATCCTGGCTCTTCTGTAGGTCTGACAAAAACGCAAAAGACGTCAGCCCCTATGGCTGCCTCACAGAAAAGCATGGTTAATGAATCCTGGGTCCTTGACCTCTATTTGTCCATACCATTCTTCAGCACACAGAGAGCCAGGGGAACGTGGCCTTTCAAAGAGTCCTCCAGACCCACCACAGCGCAGTCCACCACCCCAGAGTGCATCAGGATAGACTGGAAGCACAGACAGATGTCACTCGTTCTGCTTATAGCCAGCCAGCGCAATGCTGACATAAAAAATATCTGATGTGAGAAGATGACGTGACTGGTGGATAATGGAAAGAAATGATCTATATTGGGCTGCCTATCTAAATGCGTACACGGACAATGAGAACCGTATATCCACATTTTCTCTAAATACCACTAAGTTAATTCACATGATTAAAATATGTGTATATTATGCCACTCCCCTCATACCTCTTCTAGTGCTCCTGCTGACAGCCTATGCCCCGCCACGTTGATGACATCATCAGAGCGGGACATGATGTACAGGAAACCCTCTTCATCCAAATAGCCAGCATCCATGGTGTCATAGTAGCCCTAAAGAAAAACAGGACTAACAGATAAATTCACCAGACAGCATTTTTTTTTTTTACTGATTAAGTTAACGTTTAATCATACAGTGCACGTTTAATCATACAGTGCACGTTTAATCATACAGTGCACGTTTAATCATAAAGTGCACGTTTAATCATACAGTGCACGTTTAATCATACAGTGCATTTGGACCACTAGATGGCAGCTCTGGCCAACACAATCCACTAATCATTGTGAAACATATAAGGTCTTAGCATAAACTCTCTGTCTGATAATTATAGCCTTTCAATCTACAACTCAAAATAATTAAGACAAATCCAAAGCGGTGACATATTCCATTCATGTTCAAGATCTTTTGCCATGTTTTTGTGATTGCTTCAGGGGAGATTACCTACAGGGAACTTGGTAAAGTAGAGCTTCTTGAAAAGCTCCTGGTTCTGCCACAGAGACAAGGCTGCTCCTGGTGGCAGTGGGAGTCTGAAGGAGAGTAGAGACAGACAGCTGTGTGTTAGACTACTTTCTGCAACACAACATAGCACAGACAGAAGGCTTTACACAGGAAAGAGCCATACTCTCCAAACTAACTTAGATATTCAACATCAAGCTAATGACCTATGCAAGAAAAGCTGTTAATCTGTAATCGTAATGTCTAAAATTGTCAGTGCTGATTCAGAGGTCTGAAACTGTCTGCATTATTACAACAGGACAGGTTCACAGGAGGTCTACAGTTGTCAACATCATTACAACAGGACAGGTTCACAGGAGGTCTACAGTTGTCAACATCAGTACGACAGTACAGGTTCACAGGTCTACAGATTTCTGCGTCATTACAACAGGACAGGTTCACAGGAGGTCTACAGTTGTCTGCATCATTACAACAGGACAGGTTCACAGGAGGTCTACAGTTGTCTGCATCATTATAACAGGACTGGTTCACTGGTCTACAGTTTTCTTTTCTGTTCTATGAAAACATAACCAGAATAATCCGCCTGCATGAGTAAGTCTGAGACACTGTTTTTCTATGGGTAGATAAGACTCAGGCAAGGATATCTAAACCTTGAGAATATCTAGTGTTGAACCTGTCTTAATTGGAAAGATAAGGTTGTTAGTCTATCATCTATACGTGAGGAGTGGTTCTGGTAGTGGATACTATTACATTATGCCGTTGAGGGTCCAGACAGGGTGCACAGTGTCTGCTTGGCCTGACCTGATCCTCGACTGAGCTGAAATGCCGAATTAATTAGTTGAAAACGCTGCATGTTTTTGCACTGTATACAGCTGCATCAACAAACACTCTTCTAACAGATAAAATAATACTGTACTGTTTTGCAATAAAATAGCGATGAAAATATAAAAGCTCTTTGCCATCTTTATTTGACTGCCGCTAAGTATAGGGCACCTCTGATACTGCGATAGCCCTGAGAGAAAATGAATAAACCAAGATGTAATAATGTGCCATGGTTTAACCATCTGCATGAATTTGCTAATGAGGTTGTCATGCTTAACAGAAGGCTTATTACACACAAAACTGCCTTTGAAGCCTTAAATGCAACAAAAGAACCTGATCTCAATTAGGGGATTAATGTTTTTTTGTTTGTGCTTGAGATCCTTGCCAACCATAAGCAATAATAATAATGGCTTCATTCACACAATGCATTGTGAGAACAGTCTAGGTTGGAGGACTTAAAATGCTTCCTTAGGCTTGGGTTCTCATAATGGAGAACCCAAGCCTATCATGAATTAACCTCAAAGCGAAAGGTGTTTGTTTTAAAAAAATTAAACAGAGATTTTATAAGCCAGCAATAACAATGAGGAAGAGGGAAGAGATTTCCATGTGTCCACCATCAAGATAGCAAGGCAATGAGGAGAAACGCCTGGTGTGCTTTGCCGTGACCTGGCTAATCAAATCAGCAACCAAGGCAACACCACACAGTTCTCTCTCAGGTTGACCAATTAGAAACACAGTTTCACTGGAAATAGTATTTTTACTTGTTACCTTGTTACGTAGCCATTGTTTCTAATTTACCCACTGTTGAACTGAAACATAAGCATGAACATCAGCAACATTGTGTATGGGATCGTTAAAACGCCCCTACCTGCCTGAGTGTTTACTGTCTATCCCTGAGGCAGACCGAAAGGTCCAGGTGACAGTTGTACAGTATGACAAAATGACTTGGTCTCTCACAGATGTGACCATGAGCATACGGCCGGCTGCATTACCTCACCACAATATTTCCCAAGATCCTTGGAGCCACTTCTTGCATGTCATCATTGATCACTGTGACTGAAGAAGAGAGAACATGTATAAATAATACTTATGATGCTTAGGTTTCACCCATGTGCAAGGTGGGTTGTTACTATTTTCCAATGCAAATACAGCTCCGTAAAAAATTAAGAGATCACTGCACTTTTTTCTTTCCTTTCCAAAAAAGTTGAAAAGGAAGATTTTGAATGAGGAACAGAAGGGTTAAAATTAAGAGACCACTGCAAACTGAACGCTTCTGTTCCTCACTCGAAACTTTACTTTTCAACTTTTTTGGAATGGAAAATGTATATGTAAAATGTATACCAGTTTCAGAACAAGAAATGACATTTTAACACACTTGTTCAAAACATAATTATTTCTCTGTTGTCAATAGTTGGCACCACACTGTCAGCGGTTGAGGTAATTCGGGCAGGGGCTATTGTCTCCCGAACCATGTGGTGTTTGGGAAATGACTAGTTGCTTTGCAAACCAGATTGTTACCATTGTATCCTGGGACAGGCTTGCCTGCCTGTCCAGGAGGAGGCGACAGGGAGTTTCCCAGACCAATACAGGAGGAGGTGATGGCTGAGCCACTTTCTGAGGGGAAAAGAGGATGTGTGATCATTAAGACATTAACTCATGAACACAGTCTGAACAGGCACATGTAGAAACATGCACAACACAAGCATAAATAAAAGTACAATATGGGCAAAAGCAAATACAAGTATTTATATTTTTGATTGAGACAACTCTGTTTCATGAGTGACAAGCAGTGAAATGGTTTATGGTTGGTGGAGCCCTATTTTCTTCCTTTTATAGTCTGTAGCACTTGTTTCCAATCTTCCTCTGTCCAGTGTCTGTGTTATCTTGCCCAGCTTAATCTTTTCTTTTTATTGGCCTGTCTGAGACACCCTCTTTTTCTTTGCAACTCTGCCTAGAAGATCAGAATCCCAGAGACGCCTCTACACTGTTAATGTTGAGACTGGTGTTTTGCTCGTGCTATTTAATGAAGCTGCCACTTTGTGCTGTTCTGTGAAGGGAGTAGTACACAGATATCTTGGCAATATCTTGCATGAAATAGCCTTAATTTGTCAGAACAACAATAGACTGACGAGTTTTAGAAGAAAGTTGTGTTTCTGGCAATTTTGAGCCTGTAATCGAACAAACAACTGCTGATGCTCCAGATACTCAACTAGTCTAAAGAAAGACTGTTTTATTGCTTCTTTAAACAGCACAACAATTGTGAAAGGGATTTCTAATGATCAATTAGCTTTTGCTGATAATGGGCCTCTGTACGGCTATGAAGATATTCCATTGAAAATCACCAGTTTCCAGCTACAATAGTTATTTACAACATTAACAATACCCACACTGTATTTCTGATCAATGTGATTTTCTAATGGAGAAAAAAAATGCTTTTCTTTTTAAAACCAGGAAATTATTTGGTGACCCCAAACTTTTGAATAAGTGTCCATTTTTACCTGTTTGCATTATGAAAAAAGATTGCTAATGAAATTAAACTATTAATCAAACTGTTTTAATGTGAATAGGCATTTAATACAGTTGTACTTCACACAGGGGAGGCTCTGGTATCAACATTAGAATTGAGACGTTCCTCTATTCTCCTACAGAGATAGAGATCTGATTTTCTCTTGCTGCAAGCCTTTAAAGCTAAACGGAAGCACCGCCATTGTTCGCCTGGCAGGGGACTCTGACTGTGATGGAGATCAATGGAGGCAGAGGAATGGATCCTCCTATAGCTACCAAGGCACTGCCCTCTGGACTGAAGTTGTTCCACACCACTCAGGGCTCATTAATCATCGGCAGGTTAATCATTCCCTGCAGACTTCAAAGCCCTTCTTCCCCGGGCCTACGCTGAGGGTCAACACTGACCTCACCAATGGTAGAAACAGTAGGGTGTCCTTTGTCTGCCCCGGTCCTGCCCATCGGGTCAAAGGGCACAGGCTTTCAGCCACCTCAGTAAAAACAAAACCCAAACTAAGACACGTTTTCAAATTTCCTGTCAGGTGATATAGCCAGAAACGACGCATCATTTTATGACTGTGATGAATAAACGCAGAGGAGATGCACAAGTCTGC
This sequence comes from Esox niger, assembly GCA_016801105.1. NCBI lineage: Eukaryota > Metazoa > Chordata > Actinopteri > Esociformes > Esocidae > Esox > Esox niger. The sequence continues at coordinate 75,260 of JACXGJ010000475.1, forward strand.
TCAACCCACACCAGGATCAGTGCATGTGTGACAGGTGAGAATGTGCGGTAAATTCACTATGGATTGAAATCTCTCACATGAAGCTAACCAAGATACCCTTTGGGTGGCTCGAACATTTGAATGATTTCAAGGAGGGCGGTCAAGTGTGCTAGCCAAGCAGAGGTCCCGAACCGTGGGTCAGCCCAATTGGTGGTCCCAAACCGGGGGTCAGGCCCAATTGGTGGTCCCAAACCGGGGGTCAGCCCAATTGGTGGTCCCATACCGGGGGTCAGCCCAGCCAGTGGTCAGTTTAGCCAGATAGCAGGTGAATCAGGAAAGTTTAACTCACTAAGCAAACTGCATGACTTGACATATATGTGCAGCAACAGCGATGTCTGTACACTGTGACAGGAAGCCTTTTAAATGTGAGAACATGTTTTAGCCGGCAATTAAAGCCAAGGAAGAGAGAACCAATGTACTGTAATGGCTCGATATAATTGTACTCTCCAATTTTACACCAAGATGGTAAACAATAAACAGGGCTTAATTGCCTGTTTACACAACCAGGCACATATGGCCTACAGTTATTGTTAAACAATATATTTCTAGTTTCTATTTTCCCAATGTGTAAAGGGGTTAAAGAGCGTTGGACAGGGCAACATGGAAAAATAACTCCTTTAGATTTCCACATTTGCCATTAATTTAAGAAGAGTATTACGTTCCTCACCCTTAATGTTTATGGGCCAAGAAGTCTATGGGCATAATGCAGTTTTTCTATTAACTGCATTTTGAAGTTGAACTAAGTCTAGCTAAAACTATGTTTAGACATTTCTCGCAAAAAATCTCAAAGTAATCAGTGTGTGAGTGTGTTTTTAAAAAGTATCTTATAATCTGTTGAAATCAACTTCCTATTTGGTTTTACTCAAAGATGATTGTGCCATTAAAACACAAACAGGCTTACCAGTCTGATGTATTTTGGTAGTGATGGATAAAAGTATCAGATGTTTGTAATGGCTTATGTATGTACCCATGCATTACAGCTTCTTTTGGCCCAGAGATGATTTTCAAGCAGAGGAACCATCTATAATCTAGTTGAAAGAAAGTGAACCAAATGGCGCCACAGTGGCTGCTGACCTTGTGCCTCTCAGCATGTATTCATATCTAAGGGTGTTGGTAAAGGTAGAAAAGATTTCCCTTCAGTGTGTCACACTATACATTCTCTCTTATGGTTAAAAAAGGCACTGAGGTTGAGTTACCAATTAACTGGCTGATATCGCATTGCTCCAGGCTCTAATCGTGTGTGTGTGTGTGTGTGACAAACAGGTAGCAGGAACCAGCGTATCAAAAAATACAGACAACATGATGAAAGGGTTTAGCAACCTGAAGCAATAGTGTATCAGTCCAGACACTGAGCTCTTTTCATTCTTGTGAAGGTAGGCATAAGTACGCATAGATAGGCTACAAATGGAAGAATTCACTGCTTTATCTCGACACAAAAACATTACGGGGAAAAGGTCTGCACCCCTGGCAAATATAAACAGTGCCGACGGCTGGTATTATTGTATTCCCAATAATAGGAAGAACCGCATTTTGAAAAAAGCAGAGTGGACTGTGCAAGGATAGATGATGGGGCTATAGTAGGGCTGTCATGATATCAGATTTTCACTACACGATTATTGTGACCAAAGAAGTCACGATAACGATATTAATGGGAAATCTACAGATAAATTGAAGATAAAAATATTTCAGTCAAATTAGTCATCTTCTATTTTTGTGTTTTGTCTTTTTTGGCAAATGAATTACACTCAAAATACGAGTATAGGGAGGTGGAGAGAGTCAGTAACCAAAACTGTACAAAAAATAAATGAAAGCTTATGAAAAGAACAGTTACCTTTAACGAATAGTTAAAGGCAACCAGATTAACTGATGAACAAAAGATAAGTGACATGAATAGGTTATAGAAAAACAGGAGTTTTGGGAAAAATACTGTGTTATTTTCTCCAAGAGCTACAGACCGGCGCATCTATGAGGAGTTCTTCCGGAGGTTCTAATCGGGCTAACGAGTTGATTTCAATGCCAGACTCTTGGTTTAAGCATGTTGTATGTCTATATGTGACATGATTTAGCTATCAAAAAACCAAGAGGAATTTCTGGAAAAATACATTGTCATTTTTGCTAGGATAGACAAGGCTACCAGAGAGGGGGCTAAAGGAAGAGCATGAAAACCACACTTTGGTTTAGGCATGAAAGACTGATGACAGATGTGAAGGTCTCGCTCTCTTTTTCATGTCCCTCTCTTTCTGTGGTCAGATACCAGTACACAAACAAATCAATCTTCTCTAGAGCGACAGGCATGTTGTGTCTGTTGTGGTGAGACGTTTCAGAGTGATGTATGGAGGGATGCTGTGAGAGGCCAAGCACGGGGTGCAGGACGAGAGGGAGGGAGGGGCATCACTGTGCCGTTTCATGCCAATGTGCTGTCTAAATGCCAAGCCACACCACTGACGCCTGTGAGGGGATTACAGTCGTTAAACACATTTTCCCTATATTCACCTCCAAAAAGATTGGAACCCTTGTTAAAGATGAAGAAACAGCACTTAACCGTGGTATCTGGGCCATGTATACATTTCCCTGAGATCGGTTACTGCTATTAATGGGGTCGGAGAAAGGTCAAAGCACACACCCAACTGCATAGTCTAGTTTGCTGGTTCGGTGAAAACTGATGAGGGCCACAGTGGCAGAACTGTTATAAACAGGCATTCAGTGTTGCTCTTATTCTTGTACTCACACATTGTATCTTTGTAACCACACCCCTTCACTCACTGTACATAAGGAGTTATAAACCGGATGGGTTGAATCCTGAATGCTGATTGGCTGATAGCTGTGGTGTATGAGACTGTATTCCATGTTTTGCCATCACATGTTTTACTGCTCTACTTGCATATAAAACCAATTTCTAGGAGCAATAAAGCCTTTTGGGTTGTGTGTGTGTGTGTGTGTGTGTGTGTGTGTGTGTGTGTGTGTCAATATACCGTGGCTAAGCATGGTGTCCAGGCACGCTGCAACACGTTGTGCCCAATAATAGTGCCTAGCTGTGGTATATTGGCCATATACCACCTCCCCCTCTTGCTTATTACTTACATATACGGATGGGTGAAAAATCAAAGCAGAAACCTGAATAAATGAGTGGAGGAACATAACGAATGCAGATGCTTTCATACAGGTGTACTGCATGATACAATAAAAATATTAACATGACCTCATTTTTGGATCACAGTGCCGAGAGGGGAGGATCTAAGTGACTTTGAAAGACATTTGTTATAAGGGGATCTTCCGGGATGGCCATGACCTCATCCACAGGGCACCGGGGGTCACAATGGTTTGATGAGAATGGAAACGACGTGAATCATATGCAATGTCATCAGATCTCAAACCACCTATGGGAGATTTTGGACTGACAGGTCAGACACCAAATGAAGGACAATCATGTGGAAGTATGGTATTCCATCCCTCCAGTAGAGTTTTAGAGATATAGATGCTGTTCTGGGGACTCTGGTGGCCCAACACCTCACTGAGACACTGTTGGTTTTTCCTTTAACTCATCACCTGTCTGTACATGTTACATTGTGTATTATGTTCAGTCGTTCTTGTAATATGTAGCTTGTGTAATAGTTCTGTCGGGAGCCATGGTGCAGGTGTCCGGCTCTAATTGGGAATCCGAGATGATATGGAGGTCTCTTCTATGGCCTGACGAGTAGAGCTCGTCATATTAACACATCAACTAACGTAAACATGTCATTCTGATCCAGAGCCAGTTAACAAAGATGCCGTGGTAATAGCAGATTTGAAATCCAAAACCTTAGACCAGATAGCTGATATTTTAGGTAGCATCTTCACTTTCAGACGCCAGGTCTCAGGGTAGGCAGGTGTGCGCTGGCTTTTCGTTGCACGTATGTGCCCGCGTGTAGAGCCGGGGGTATTGGCTTGTCCAGGTAATTTGCAGTTGCTGGGGTAGCTGAGGATGATGGTGACGGACAGTTGGCCCAAGGTCAGTAGAACCCCACTGGGGCACACGTAAGAAACGGCAAGCAGGCTCCTTGAACATTGGAGCAGCACTGCCCAGCTTATCATCTCTCTACTGACCTGTCGGCCCACTAATCCAGGAAATAACACACAGACCAGTGCACAGGAAAGCCACATTAAGACGAGAAATAGAATTGGCAATGGGATGCGGCCTAGATGCACGAGGATTGTAATGTACTTGGTTAATAATAAAACAGCTAGATTGTACTGTGTCTACTTTTCATCTTGAAACACATTGAGGGGATTGTTCTGGGAGAATTTGTATTTGGTTGAAATTCCCCATCCGTTGTGTTGTGTCTGAAGGCCCATAATGTCATAATCCAGAATGAGCCATTGTTTACTGCAGCCTCCAGTCAGGCTTAATTGAAACTGTGTGCCCGCTATAGCAAAGGATTCACTGAGGGTCTGTTTTCACTTTCCTTTGTCACAATTGTTGCTGTTTCTTTAATGGAATCGGGACCCGACCGGCCCAAACATGGCACAGTACAAACAATGTTGTGATCTGTTTTGGCTCGACTGTGTCACTGCAACGACCGGTGGCCTAAAATCCCGAAATGCATCTTTAATCTGGCATTATGGATGTGGTTTTCTTTTTGATTGCATCTGAGGGCACAGACAATTAAAAAAAACTACAGATAGGTGTAGATTGGCCCCCACCTCTTCCAAGACTGTTCTTTCACATGACCAATTACCAATAGTTGGTTCCCTGAAATTGTCTGAATTTTGGGATGAGGGAATATCTAATTTCCCCTGTGCTATTTGCCATGCTAGCCTTTTATACAGAGGGCTGCTGGATTGTTTCCTAAAGAGTTTCTTTCCCCGTGCTGTAGCCCTCCGCAACTGACCATCTGTTCCCGAGTGACTAATAAGTCTATGTTCAGCACATCAAGACACCTTGAAATATCCACACTGCACTGCAAACTCTGTTTATCTGCTTTCATCTGGACTGTAATAGGGATTTTAGTCATTTTGACTACAATATCTTTCGGCTTTAGACACATCATTTAGAGAAAATGTTTGTCTAGTTATTGACAAAAGGACAGTGAACCATTTTAGTCAACAAAATGCCCTTTTGTTTTAGTCACACTTTGGTCCAATCACAATTATTGTCTCATTAACCTATAGTAGTCAAAACATATCATCATATCAAATAAGGCCTATGGAACATATACATAACATGTTATGCTTACAGTGTTGATATTGCCTATTAGGCCTACATATGAAAATGTTCAGTGCAGTGTGTCAGTTTGAAATGTAAGAACGAGGGGAGAACAGAATATTCAAAAAACATTTTGAGAGCTAACAAATTAGGGCAGGGTTCATGAACTTAGGCTCTTGAAGCCAGTTCCACACATTCTTTTCATTGCAACTCTTCAGAGTGTCTGGCATTCGTGGGTTAAGCGTTGATGATCCCTGAATTAGGGAACACCCACATCTCCAGGCACAACACCATGGTCTTCGCCAGTGCATATATATTGGGATGATGGGCTTTCAGATGTCTTTTGGTGACTCTGGAAATGCCATTATGAAAAAATTAACACTGAGAACCTCTTTCCAAAATCCTCCTATCCAGAATAGTTATTTTTGACTATTGTCACAAAGAACATTTTGTCTAATGTTATTTTTGTTTTTCTCCATTTCTATTTAGTCAATTATCTTCTCGTTAACTACCACAAAAAAAGAAAATTACAAAAATGTTTGTCACTATTTCTGTAGACGAAATTAACACTATTGAACGCTAAATCCGAAATGTTCCCACAGAGTGGATTTGAAAGACGGCGGTGCCTCTTCAAATTTGCCATTGGCACGTTGGAGCTGTGAGACAATTTGGTTTTAGTTTCAACCTCTTTACTTGGCCCGGAAGTATTGAACTTTGTACCATTGCATTTTTAATCTATATACAGTACCAGACAGAGGTTTGGACACACTCATTGAAGGGTATACCTTTTGTTGTATTGTCGAAAAATAGGAAAGACGTCAAAACTGTCAAATAACACGTGGAATTGTAGCACCAATGTTTCTATGTTTTATAAAGTCGTTTTTACACATTACAACCATCTGTTTCTGACCTGCAAAGTAGTTTGAATTCTTAAGTAAATGTCTAGCCATCAGAAAATAGACTTTACTGTGCTTCTAAATGTATTTCATCAATGCTAAACTGAATCTGGACCATTGTACTGAGACGGAAAGCTTCTGAGGTCGCGCCCCTGAGTTGGCGATGGGGCTGAAAGGGCTGGATAGAGGCCCAGCTGCCTGTCCTCCCTGTGTCTGTAATTGCTGCCTCCCAACAGCCACTTCATCCAAGAGAGCCAGACCCTGCCAACTGGAAACACTCCGGTTGCCCGGCAACGCTGATGACATCAGCAACATTCATCATCAGCCGCCCATTCAACCCCCAACGCGTCGATCTTAAAATAGCAACGCAGATTATTATCAGGCTTCAAAGTAGCAGCCATTTTCTGTTCTCCTCCAGCATAAACAGGGTGAAAATCAGCCCGATATTTGAATGGATTTGGGTAAAGTGATGACACTGGTGAGGGATGAGGTGTTAGAGATGGGTGTGTGGGTCTGAGTGAAGGGGATCGATGCGACTGTCTACCATGGAATAGGCAAAGGCACATAGTGGATTCTCCTGATGATGGAGATGGATGGGGGAAGGAATGAGAGAACGGTGGAACAGGAGAGATGATGGATGAAACAGAATCAATCCGCTTGTGACCGCAGGTGCAGCTTGGTTGATCATGCAGTCCAAAAAAAGTTACAATCGCACAAACCACTATTACTTCACATCGGAGGTAATTTCACTCCCTGGTTCTATTACATCTGATTTTATTTGGATAAAGAAGAGACACATTTCAAGCCAAATTATTCAATCAATAAACGGTCTACTTTTTTACATAATCAAAATCGTCCAGTAGGGAAGTTGTTGTTTGCTTTTAATATGAGACCGCAGACTATAGATCAGGTGAGCTGAGACTAGTCAAAGGATCCTTTGTAAAAAGATTATTAAGGAAGCTTTTGATCTGCATCCTCTGTTGCATTACTATCACTGGCATAACTATCGGGGGTGGAGGGTGTGCAGTAGGGCCCCCCAACACAACATAACGGGGAGCCCGTTATGTTGTGTTGTTCTATTTGGTTATCTAAGTCAGACGTCGGCTGTGAGGTTAGTCTACCCCAGGATTGTCATCACATGCGTATAAGGACAGCTTGCCATGCTACACCAGTCACTACTATGTATTCCTATAAGCTCGTATGGTTTAAGACCCAGGGCAGGCCAGGCAGTCAAGCCTTCAGATTACTTCCCAGCACCCTACAATTGGCCCTAGATCGGTGGTCTGACAGGATTTGTGACCGTCTGAGACTACCATTCAGATCACATGTCATCCCACTGCTTTTGAAAGCTTTATCTCTACGCCACCATCCCTCTCAGTATGCTCGCTGATTGTTTTTTAATGCCATTGATTTCAGCTTCCCTTTGCTGAATATTACATTACCATGGCAAGAGATTAAAGGCGTATGGTGGAAATATTTATGTGAAACTCCAAGAGTAATTGATTTTGTTCATTTTGTATACATTCTGCAAGGAGCATCTACTAGATCTGCCTGAGAAGGCTTGGCAGTAAAGCCCCTAGATGGAGACTGACAGATTGTATCAGAGGGACAAAACTAAAAGTGGAAAGTCTGTGATGGTTTCTTTAAATAACCAATGTTGAAGGAATGCCTTTTAAAAAAGTAAAAATAACCAGCTTTTGATTTATCTCCAACTTTGGCAGACTGCAAAGACATGTAACACAAGTTCAGAATAATAACAACAGCTGTGTTTCTTAAATATAACAGCAAGAACATAATGAATGGACAACCTTCTCCAGAACAATGAATTTACAACCCTCTCCAGAACATGATAAATGGAGACCCTCTCCAGAACGTAATGAAAGGACAACCCTCTCCAGAACATAATGAATGGACAACCCTCTCCAGAACATGATAAATGGAGACCCTCGCCAGAACGTAATGAAAGGACAACCCTCTCCAGAACATAATGAATGGACAACCCTCTCCAGAACATGATAAATGGAGACCCTCTCCAGAACGTAATGAAAGGACAACCCTCTCCAGAACATAATGAATGGACAACACTCTCCAGAACATAATGAATGGACAACACTCTCCAGAATGTAATGAATGGACAACACTCTCCAGAACATAGTAAATGGACAACCCTCTCTAGAACTCTGTGCTGTGAGAACAAGCCTATTTCTTATGTTCTTGCCATTATTGCAGTAGTCCCTCCTTTAGACTTCATCTTCTCATGACTACATGTCATGTCAAGAGTTGTGACAAGACTGGGGGTGATAAATGGTTTTGATGGATCACCTGTCACCACAGAGCATTTGACGCACAGTGTGCAGAAATTCTAACATTACCCAATTCAGCATAGATGGGAGAAATCAGAAATGTACTGCCAATGCTTGTCATGTTCTTCCACAGTGATAAATTATACATGCCATCTCCCAGATCCAAAATCAAATCATTGCAGAGGTTCAATTTCCAGCTGTTGATATCAAAGTGTATAACGAAGAATAAAGAATCAAATAAATGTGCAACCACTTAGCTATAAAATGCCCGAGAAAGATGCAAAGCTGATGCTAATGGGATTATTGTTTTGTCTCTGATATTCAGACGCTGAAGTCTCAAGTTGTAGAGTCAAAGAAATTGCTAAGTATTTTTGTGTGTGACTTGCACTGACTGTAAAATCATGTAGGTATAAATGAACAAAACCTCTGTCATTAAATTCAGGATTCATATTAAGTATAAACACTTTCTGTAAAAGATAATTTATATGCAACCAAATTTTTATAGTATACTTTATGATAAAACATACTTGGTTAAAACCTATGCTAACAAATCCTAGATGTAAATCTCTAATAGAATTTCACACAAACACAAGAACGAGCCACCACCCCTGAGTCAAGCCCTGAATCAAACACCAATCAGACTTAAACCTACTATTAACAGGACATAACCTGTCACTGCCAATGTGATGTCACCTTTCCCGCAAGTCAGTTAGGGAAATGTCTGCCCTTCTAGAGGTGTCCGGTCAACTGTAAGTGCTATAGTTGTGAAGTGGAAGCGTCTAGGAGCAGCAACTGCCCAGCCACGAAGTGGTAGACCATGCAAACAAAGGGGGGTGCAGAGTGCTGAAGCAGTAAGTGTGTAAAAATCTCATCTGTTGCATCACTCACCACAGAGTTCCAAACTTCCTCTGGTAGCAACATCAGCGCAAAAAAATCTGTTGGGAGCTTCACAAAATGGGTTGCCTTGGCCGAGCAGCTTTACGCAAGCCTCACATCAACATGTGCAATGCTAAGCGTTGGCTGGAGGGGTGAAAAGCACACCGACCCTGGTTTCCGGGACAGGGAAAACATGTCCTCTGGAGTGATGATCACGCTTTCACTATCTGTCAGTCTGATGGATGGATTTAGGTGTGGCGGATGCCAGGAAAACACTACCTACGGGAACGCAAATTCCGTGGAGGAGGGATAATGGTCTGGGGCTGTGTTTCAGGGTTCGGACTTAGTCCTTCGTTCCGGCTTGGAGTCATTTTAATGCTACAGGATACAAAGACATTTTTGACAAGTGGGTGCTTCTGACATTGTGCAACAGTCTAGGGAGGCCCTATCCTTGTGAAATGAATGTCTTCCCAGAGAATTGGCAGCTGTTACTGCTGCAAAGGGGGGGGCAGTCCATATTAATGCCCATGGTGGAACAGGATGTCTGACAAACTCTTATAGGTGTGGTGGTCGGATGTCCACATGCTTTTGGCCATATAGTGTATGTAATAGATTCCGTCATTGACATTTTGCCAATGCGCAGCCGTAGTTTGTGTATTGGTTGGCGAGACGTTGGGAAATCTACAAATACATGTTTAGTACATAAGAGATGAATACAGTTTTAATTAATAAGGGAACAATATTTTTAAGATGCAAATGTAATTGTACACAGTATAAGAATGAAGAACTGCACTCAAGTATGTTGTTGTCTTGCAGTTAAATTCATGGAAAATATGTGTGGGTATATGGTGAAAAGACATGGTCAAAATCATTTTGTTGCACTGAAAGAGAAAGAGCCCACGACCGGCAGAACAGACTGCTGTTCTACAAATGTTTTAGTGTTTTCTTTTTGATGTAGGCAACCTTTGAAATGTCAAAAAGTCTAATCTCCGTAGCCCACGTTGTGTGTGTGCCTGTATGGATTCCCAGTGTTCAGATCATACCGTGGCAGGATTCTGTGATGTGCTTATAATGAAGACTGTGTGTGTAAGTTTCAATCACCCCCCATAGTAGATCTAGAGCTCTGAAGTAGAGGTCGTTGCCAAGAGGCATTACATAATTTTTAATGTGTGTGTGGTGTGGCAGCTAGAAGTCTTAACTGATCACAGATCCAGTGAGGAGAGGGAGTCAAAGAGGGGGTTCAATTTCATTTAAACTGTCCATTATAGTTGAATTCACTGAGGTTCAATTGATCAATTTAACATTTCCCCCCGGTTTTCCAGTTCACCAGCTGCATATAAATTCTTCAGAATCGTCTGGAACTGAAATGGAATTAACCTTAACTCTGGGGCAAAGCACCATTTATTTCAGTCACAGAAAACAATTCACATCTATAGGCTTCAGCTTACCCAAAGAAATTCTAAGTAGGAAAATAATCCATCAACTATTTTCTTGTATTACAGTTTTCTTTGCATTTAAGTGAATTAAATACATTTGGTCATGTCGTCCTAATTAAATTAAGGTTATGTTGTTATGGCTATTTCATGATTTATTTATTCTAAATTTTTATGCATTTTTATATACTTTCAAGCTAATAAAATACTAATAGTTTTCTATAAATACATTACATATATTAACAAATGTCACAGTTTCGATCATTTTAAGTACATTTAAATCTCTATTTCTTGTTTGGTTTGGCTTAAAATAGTCGGAACTGACAAAGAAATACATCAGTGCGTCAATTTCTTTGGATTACAGCTGCAATGTTTAAAAACACCCTATTCCAGAGACATCTTCTGAAAGAGATCAAAGTCAGTGTCAGGTAGATCCTCTCTCAGCTGCACATTCTAAAGATCCATCTCTTCAACAGGTTACTGATTCTATATTTAATACAGACTGATCTCTGTTCTTTCCCAATAATTCATCAGACATGCAGAATAAAAAAAGGCAACCAAGACATTCCGATGCTTCCCTCAGGCTGCTTTATGACTGGGGGTCATGAGACCGGGTGAAGCAGCGGGAGAGACACACAGTTGTGTGTAATGGCTCACAGCCAGGAGCATGGGATGGAATGGAACACCCACTGACTAATACAGTCCGACCATCACTAAAGTCATTAGGATGTCACGGGAGAAAGGGCTGAATAGTCTGCTGCACCCGAGACCCAAATTACACTTAGCACTAATATAGAGCACCACAGTAGTGACGGATGATGGTGATAGGTCAATTGGAAAGTATTAAAAGCAAAAGAAAACACACACATTCGCCTAGAAGGAAAAACCTCCCCGCCAGTAGTATAAAGCTTCCTGGACCAGACAGTTTACTCTCTATTAATTATAAAGTTTACAGGTATTTAAATGACTACATGCATCTCCCGCAGTGGGAGGAAAGAGGATGAAGTGAAAGATGCATTCTAGGATGAGCAGTAGAACACTGATCTGATTGGTCCTCTTGGTGAAACATGTGCCCTTCCCTCCGGCGTTCTGACATTCATTATACTGGGGATCGTTAAGTCATAATCACAGGACCAGTATTCTTTCATCTGCTTAACCAATGAAAATGGGTTGACGGAAGACTGCATGAACAACTGACAACAACAACTTTAGAATCCATCCCCATTATAGATTGTCATAATGCACAGACTGGTGACAAATTAAAGGAAAAACCTGAATAAATGTACTGCATGATACAATTAAACAATTAACATCCTTTCATGCACTGTGATGTGTATAAAATTGCTGAACAGGCCCAGTTGACCTTGATTTTTTTTAACCTTTTCCAGAATGGAAGTCTGTCTAGAACTCCACAGAGAGGGATGTGATAGTAGGGTTTCAGGGCATTAACCACTCTTTGCAAAGGTTTTTCCTGTCTTTACACAACCACAATAAGGTACTATTATATGTTACAGGAAATAGTATTTCTATAAGAATCTTCGGTCTAGTTTCCGTAACTGAAATTAGATACAAGGGAAATGTTGTATCGCATGACAGTAAGAACCTCTGACCATAAGAATCCCCCCGGTCTATGTGGCCGTGTGCATTGGGAGGCTGCAGAAGCTAACAGGAGTCTTACCGGTCTGCCACCAGTGGTCCAGCACAGGCACTCCAAAGGTTCTTTTGGCCCATTCCAGCGTCTCCACATCACAGCGCTCCCCCGCCACAAACAGGCTCCGCAGTCTGGAGTAGATAGAACACAAAGCTGTAGGCGAATTAAGTGTAATAGAGTAGTGGTGAATCCATCAAAACAATATGAAATCCAGAGTGTGTTACAGATTTAACAATGACTCACACCCAGAAGGGATTTTGCGTTATATAAAAGGGGGAATTACTGCAGTTGCCTAGAAAGGTTTTCCATTAGACTATTTGCCTTATGAATACCAGACTTGCACAAAACCACTCTATATTGATTTTGTGAGAACAATGGCCATTCAGTTGTGATTTGTAAAGATTAAGCCAGGCCAATCTCAGTGACCTTGTCAGGGTGTGATAAAGCACAACACTGTGGCTGCTTAGCCAAAACACCATACAGTGTATTGGGTCACGTCCCTATGGATCATCCAGTCTCTTTGCAGCTCCTTTTTCTGTATTCTACACAGCACAGCAATTTGGATCTCACCTATGTCCCTGTGCTCCTTCTCTGACCGCAGATGTTGGCAGGGGGAGAGCTGCAGCCTTGGCTAGTTCCATCTGTTTGTAATTCATGCAAGTGGGTGGTGCGCTAGCACATTTCCCCATATCTTAAAAGGCCCAGATTCAGCCTTGGCCATGCAACAATAGTCCCACAGTACAATACCTAATCTCATCGAAAGCAGGGAAAATGTGCATCTCATTAATAACTCATCACATGTAGGTCATACAACAGACACTCTTATCCAGAGTGACTTAGATACATTTTTGCACTTATAAATAATAATCCCCATAATTACGCTTTTTGTGTGTGTGTGCGTGCATGTATACTTGTCTCCTTGCCAAGATGGCATATGATAACCCCGCTCCCCTATATATAAATCTTCTAAATGTTAAGCAAACATGCAGAATGAGGAACAAGGCGGAACTTAGACAATCTGTCTGGTGCAACAGTACAGAAAATGTTATCAACTAGTCATGCTCTTTGTCATGTGTTTTAATGTCTGCTTTGCCTGTGAGCATTGAGTTAGTGCAAAAGGCTCTATCCTACAGGCGGTGCCTCCTCTGTTGTCCCTCTATTGAGCTGAGTTTGTTACTCTGGTAGGGATAAATGCAACACCAGAAAGCTCCATACCCACTTTTAAATTATTTCTTTTAACAGGGGTAATGAGTGACATCGCTCCAGCTGTCTGATAATGCTCCAAGACCTTTAACGTGCAGGGCCATTCCACGAGACCAGGATGGGTGGAATTATCAATAGTAATCATGAAATACACAGAGGAAAGGAAATACTGCGCTGAAAAAAAGTGCTTAACAGGCACATGCAATGTTGTGCATCAGCACATAAGTAACAGACAGTAATGAAGGGAATGTCATAATAAATTTACACACCTCATCAAACGTACAAATAACGGCACAATGTAAAGGCTTCTGAATTACATACCCCAGTGGGTATTGAAATTCAGTTAATTAGACAACCCTCAAAAGTGCTGCTAAAGATGACGAAACACTGATACACAGTCCATTCATTATGGCTCTGTAAAGCAAATTCTCCAATAGCATCAAAAGTTGTTATGGGATTTGTGGTACATTTTAGAAAAATAAATTGGATCTGAGCAGAGCCTCCTGCAGTGAGCTGTTATCAGATGGATATATAGTATGATGTGCTATCCACTACTGGGCTACTGTACTGCTTGCTCTTTACTTTCCCTGAGAACTTCCAATTTCCTGACCTGTCAAATAACATGTCTGGGTTCTACTGCTTGGCGCTCCGTGACTGTTAAGGCTGCCCCCTGTTTTGCGGCGAGTGAGAAGAATACCCGATGGTGGTCTGCTGTGTGGATCGGTCTCGTCCCACTGAGGGGGTCATCCACTGTCTGAAATCAAACTGTCAGTGCTGCTGTCGTACAACCACGTTTCCAAAAAATTGGGCCACTGCATAAAATGCAACTAAAAGCGTGTTGCTGGCACCAAAGTGGGCATATATTTTTCAAGAAACAAAATGGTTCAGTCACAACATTTGATGTTGTCTGCATCATTTTCTATTGAATATTGGGTTTAAATGATTTGCACATCATTGCAACTTTTTGGGGAAATGGGGTTGTATTTGTGCCTCTAGGGCATTGTGGTGAGTTTTACTGGTAATTGCACACATCTTTCACTGACTTGCTGTGCTCCATTCTCTGAGAATTAAAAACGTATGGATAGTTAACCGAACAATGACTTCAGCTAACCAGTCATAACACATAGCATAAAGACTGTCATGGGGAAGTAATTCTAACCCTTTGGGATGTGTCCCTGATCTGGCCGTGGAAGTTGCATTGCTGAGGCAAATGAGATAACTAGGACCAAAGGTTAAATGATGAAAATACCTCTTGGGATAATGCTAACTTAAATGTGTAAAACGGCCAAAAATGGCCTTCCTTTGAGTTTTCTATCACGCATAATAGTGCTGACTGATTATCTGTGACTTTGGCAGCGTAATAGTAGCACAGAATGATATACTAGGACTAGATGGCATGAGCTAATACTGTGAGGTGGATGATAATCAGGTCTGAATGAGAACTCAGATAAGAACACACATTGTGGGTGGTCAGTCTGGGCAAATCTCCAACAGATGGTTAGAGGCTAAGGGTCTATTTGCATTAATAAGACTTACAGTGACAACCTTTCAATTTAAATACAATTTACACTAATATATTTATATTGAAATTCGCTATTGGAATGTATTGGCCAGACAAAGCATGGCAATCTGTGCAATGCATGCACACAGCTAGCTGGTGTTAGTTAAGCGTGCAAATGTAGCTGAGCCTGCAACTCAAACTTTGCATCAAATTGAAGATAAAAGGGATGCTGCTAACCAACCCAGCACCAATAAAGTTGAATATTTGCGCTTCTATACATTCCACTTGTAACATACACTACATTTACTGAATACTTGTACATTTCCTGCCCTCTTCTATTTGTATTCTGGTTAGATGCTAACTGCATTTTGTTGCACTTTACTCGTACTATTCAATGACAATAAAGTTTAATATAATCTCATCTTTTTCACAATATGTGCAGTCAACATGTGTCCAACTTGGTCATGTTTGCAAAGAAAAATAATGGCCAGTGTGTAGCCAATGGGCAAATGTGCAGCTTATTCACTGAGCCAACATGGTTCCAGTGGGGACGTTTGCGGCATATCTTGGAATATATACTGTTGGGTGCTAAAGAGACCTGGTGAGGGGGTACTGAGAGCCCAGTGTGGCCTGGGGGTCTTGCTGGCGTATGGCTCGTATGGCGGTGGGCGCTGTGAACATGGAGGAACAACCATGCTCAGACAGCACACGAAAGAACGCCCCCGCATCCGGCGTCCCAACAGGCTTGCCCTACAGGGAGGAAGGAAAGAGAGAGATAGGAAATCTCAAACAACAGGAGAGAAGCTTCTGAACATGCAACCTCCATAGTGATGTGCACAAGCCCATTCAGAGCAAGCCGTTTTGACCGGCTTACGTTAGAATTGACCACAGCCAGTCAACTATGAACAGAAGAATGGTACTTGTGGATTTTAATCAAAGACTGTACAATTTTGTTCTGGTTAGGGAGAGTGGAAGGTGAGTATGCACTTTCATACAGCGAAAATGGCTGTTCTACGATTAAATTAACTCACTTCAACTGAATTAACATTCAAAGCCAGATCTGTCTGAAATATATTTTGAACCCATGCTTGTGGACAGATGGGCTAAAACAGATGGATCAGACACAGGATTACACATCAACATTGTACTGTCCAATAAAAGCCATAGCGTGGAAGAGCAGACAGGTGACAGAAAAACATTAATCCTTTGTAGGTCCAGTCATCCCCTAGAGTAATGGCTGAGTGTTTTACAGTAGGTAACAGAGTGAGGGAGGGCCAGAATCAAATGAGCTGGGAAAACGACAAGAATAAATATCAACAGACCTGAGAGGCTCTGGCCTTCATTTTCTCTGAGTAAATATTTGTGACTGAGTATTGATTCGAGTGAAAACAGAAGGTACTGCGTGGAGAGCAACAGGGACGACAAGGAGGCAGGTTGTTGAACAGAAGTGGGCCACACCACACGACAAACTCAGCCGAAGACAACAGACTCTGACAAAAGCTCAGCTTTTGAATTCAACACCCAACATGAAATCACCTAACAGCTAGAGACCGAAAGCCTAATGAGATGGATAGTCAGTAGGAGCCGTCCCTGCTTCGCAGCCTCACTCCCCGCCAGTGAATGGCGGTTTAATGAGGCTGGGGTATATTTGAAATAACGATCCTTACGTCTGAAACCAGATAATAATGCATTCCTAAGAGCACATTGTTGGTAGTCCTTATTCAAATTGAGTAATCAACGAGTCTTTTCAAACCACAAGTCCATGGGAAAGCTGACCAATAGCAACCAGTTCACAGGTTCTCATAGCGAGGCAGCACAGCTGTCCTGTACATACCTACCTCATATAGAACAGTTGTGTTGCCATGAATGAGAGGGGCATAGCAGATGTAGGAGTGGCCAACAACCCAGCCTAGGTCAGATGCTGCCCACCAAACCTAGTACAGAAAAGACAGAGGCCGGTTTGAAAACACACACGGTTTCTGCATACAAAGGCTGTACAATCTGTGTAAAAGGAGAAGGCATGCTGGGCATATTTCACATTCATTTACCTCACCGGGCTTGAGGGCGTAAATGTTTTCCATGGTCCATTTCAACATCACAGCATACCCAGCGGTATCTCTGACAATGCCCTGGTGCAAAGGTTGTTCAAATGAGGCACATGTTGAAGCCAGACCAATTGAATAAGCTCTCAACAGGGATTCTCATTTTATGATTATTATTGTTCTTTTTACAAAAGAACACTGTTAACATTTTCTCTGAACAAATGTTGCTTTTTCAGGTAACTGTTCGGTCTGGCAATCTTCACTAAGATTTAATAACTATACCAGTGTAACCAGTATGAGAACAGCTGTGTCCTGATAGATTTGACTGATGACAGTCTGACAGGACAGTTGACTATAACCTGGCCTAAGGGCTCAGGACCTAGCCAGCAGGTGGATATTTTAAATTACCCGGTACCAAGGGTTAAGGGCACTATTCAGAATTGGGTTTTTCCAATTTAAAGCTGCCTCCTGGCTATTTTACTTAACTCTGGCATGGTGCACCAAATGCTGTTCAGATATTCTGTTTCCGGTTTAAACTGTGTTTTGTCTCTCCAGGAGGCTACACTGCAGAGCCATAGAAAGTCTACCGTGAAACTAACTGGCACTATTGACCTGTGCCGTCGCTAGGTCTGGGCGTCTTATGAATAGCCCTGGATCTCAAATTGTCCAAAAATATAATAATAATAAAAAAAATAGCCCCTTGATCTATTCTTCTGTAACTCCGATCACATATTAAGACAATGTAGATGTGTAGGCCGCTCCACCAGCAAGTACATTCAAAACCCTGAACTCTCAGGCCTGGGGGATGGCAAAGCCCCGAATGTACTGTGATCCTAGCAACGCCTCTGCCTTTCGCATAACAGTAGTGTGTTTTAGGAGGGTACCTTTGGCGTTCCTGTGGTCCCAGAGGTGTAGAGGACGTATAGAGGGTGGTTGGCTGGAAGAGGCACACAGTCATGAGGACTGGCGGTGGCCATCTCCTCATCCCAGTCCAGACAGAGGTCCGAGTGCATGAAGACCTTCTTCTGTTACGGAAAATCAATCATTTTCATTACATATTTGAGACGAATTCTGTGGTTTTTAGGCAAATCTACAAGCATCCTCCAACCACCAATGCATATTATTTGAAATTAATTTGTCAGTTGAAACCATTTTCAGTAACAGCGTCTTCATTACTTGGTATTTAAAATGCAAAAAGGCTGTGGGGGATAGGCAGCATACCTTTCTCCTCTTCTAAAAATAGCATCTGGTTTTCATATCTTCTCTGGAATTACTCCCTTTTTTATAGGACAAAGCATTTTTCATTGATTTTACTTTGCAGGTTCACCCGTTTTTGTATCTGTAATGCTGTTCCTTTTCTTTAACCCAGTCCAGCCTGTTTTCACTTGAGCCTGGTATCCATCTCAATGCTACATGCATCAGCCCCACACAGAGGATAATCTAAAATATTCCACATCAGCAATTGTAGTTTGATCAATGACAGCCTTGTCCTTTAGTGAGTTGGACCTTGGAATTAGGCAGACTTCTGTGTAGGGCCTCACCATGTTGGGCCGATTGTAGATGAGGACCTTGGAAGACTTGTGAGAGCTGAGCTCCAGGGCTTTCTCCACCAGGGGTATGTACTCCACTCTCCTGCCCGGCTCAATGCCAAAAGAGGCCGTCACTATCATCTTGGGCTGAAAGGCATGAATTTGAGTTAGTAGGCAAACAAAGCCAGATCTAAGAGATGTGTTACAACATTTCAAAATAATGCATTAGTTGGAAGTCTACATTAGAACAAATTCTGAAAAGCCATGTTCTGACAATGAGAAGTACTTTAAGTCAATACCTGTGATATGAATGTTTAATAATCATTTGCACAAAATGCCGCCTGCTTCAGGTTAAATTAACAAAGGAAATGTAAAACAGTCAGTCTAATTTAACAAAAGGGTTCATTCCGATAACTCTAATACATTTCAAATGAGCCTCGGCAATAACAGAGGTGATCCTTTCAGAATGAAACACAGGTCTTAAAGGAATTAAGGTACAGAATGGCTAATGGAATTAAACCAAATTTCTGTACATCATATTTACCATTGCATTTAGTTGGCTAATATCCCTGCTGCTTTGTGAAATCCCTTCAAAACGTGCTTTATTACATGGCTTCAGAGAGATCTTTATTTACTGTAATATTACCATATTACCATTGTGACTATAAAAGTAAATCAATGCATTTGACAGGGTTTACCTAGACAATCGTGACTTCAGTGAAAGGTCTTATAAAATGTGGAGTGTATAGATTACATACACTACACAGCCATTAAGCAGTTCTTATAATACAAAAGCGCAAATGTATAGGTTTGTGTATTGTAATAACAGAACCAAATCCATACATTGGATTATGTGGGTAACATCACTCATATAGAGTTATGAAAGAATATCAGCACATCAAATCAACCAGACACCATGCAATGCTCTGATGGTAGGCTGACCTTGGCATGGTCAATGCGGACAGACAGCTCCTTGGAAGCAAAGCCCCCAAATATGAGGCTGTGGGGGGCACCAATCCTGGCACAGGCCAGCATGGTGAACATAGCCTCTGGCACCATGGGCATGTAGATGACCACTAGGTCCCCCTTCTTCACCCCATGTTTCACAAGGACCCCCGCCAGCCTGGACACCTGAGTGAAAAGGGGAAAGGCTTAAAACTGCTGATGGATCACGTGACCCCACGTGTCTGGGGTCATCTATGCTAGGATGTCCCAGAGTGTAAGGAAAATGTCAAAAAAAATGTACCTGCTCATGGAGTTGCCTGAACGTGATGCTCTGCTTTGTGTCAGTAACAGGGCTGTCATATATGATTGCCAGTTGATTTCCTCGCCCGCTCTCAACATGACGATCCACAGCATTGTGGCAAACATTCAACTCCCCTCCAACGAACCTTACCCAGAGACAACACAAGAAGCATAGTCATTAAAGGACATTAATATGAATCTACTATAATACTGGACTTTCACTGTACATGTATATCCATGCCATGCCATGATAGAGACCGACTTAACACACACACACACATCTGAATCCCCACCTATTTTGACAAAATGGAAGTCTTAAGTCTGAGTTCTCTTATTGATGCAAAGCAGTGCTAAGACAAGGGTTAGGCGTCTGAATTATAAAGATATGGCCAGACACAGAGAGATGTCACCCCGTACTGTCCCTCCCTGACGATGACCTTAATTTACACCTGCTTACAACATGGAGAAATTATAGGGGATTTTTACCATGCAGATTTAAATGTTAAACTGGTAAAACCATAGGTCAAATACAATGGGCAGATACAGTCAATACAAAATACATTCGTAGGAAATTAATCTTTAGATGGTCTCCCACCAGGGGAAAGGTAGTGGACATAATGTGTAACTGTATCTATTTACCTATATTTGCCCAAAACATTCAGTATCATACTACTAAGAAACATAAGTTATAGCTCCAAGATGGAATTGGCCGTAGTGCACAGATTTATAAGTAGGCTACAGTTTGTAGCCACTGCAGACATCAGCCATTTTAATGCATTATACTGGGTGATGTTGTATTGAGTCCTTTAGTATTGTTGGTAAATTTCTGCTAGGAAGCATAGAATTTTTTTTCCCCAGGTACATATGAACCCATTGTAATTTTTTTGGAATTATCTGGGAGGAATTTTGGTTAACATGCCTTGCTCAGGGTCAGAATATTCCCTTTGTAGCCCTGGGATTTGAAACCGCAACCTTTTGTTTCCATGTCCAATGCTCTCGACCACTTGCAGAGAAAATTGTAGGATTTTCTGTATTCATGGGAATTTTTATGCATCTGTTGTGAGGCCCATGTTGTCAGCGTGAAATGAGTGCAATTATTCTTTGCATATTGTCACGGGGTGTTGTGCTTGTTTTGGGCAACAGAGGGAGCCACTCACTCTCGTGGCTGCTTCACGTGCTCTTGCCAATGTAGTTCAAGTGCTAGCTTGGCTAGTCAGTCCATTCAGATTTGAGAGCCAGCCAACGGTATAGAGAAGCAACAGATTTAAGTCATTATGTTCAATCTTTTGAAGGTGATGGCATTACAAAGCATAGGACCCATTGCCTGATTTTTGAAGGTCAACTATGTAACTCTATATTTGTGAGTTATTTGCCTTTTCCTTTGGTTATAGATTACATGAACTGTAGATGCAGTACCTGTTTTTTATACCCCAGTGAAAGAGGAAGATATTTTTATTTGACTTTATAATGTTTGCCAGTCATTTTGTAGGTAACGGTATAATGAGCACTTTACCAAATGAGGCATCATAAGTATATGGGAAGTAGCTAGTTTTCAGGGAGCGATTACTTCCGTACCACCACTCATACCTGTGCCATTAAAAAGGCCCATTATGGACCTAGCCTGCTGTTGCCATAGCAACAGAAGACTCCAATGAACACTACAGAGTGTTGTGAGCTGCATGTGTAGGAGATAAGAAATCATAAGTTTATTGTTTATTTTTACCCATTTCTGATAAGTATGTTGGCTATTTAGAACAGTAGCCTTGTCAAATGAGTAACTCTGTGGAAAGAGAAACAGCTGATATTTAAAACATTACAACCTCAAGGCCAGACTCCATTTCTTTGTTTTCCACTACAGAACAAGTACTTTACGTTACCTAGTTTTCCTTATTTGCCCTATTATCCCCTCTCAATCTCTCTTTTAATATCCTTAACTTCTCATAGAGTTTTGTCTCCTTTTTATTTCTCTTTCACCTTCCTTTTTCAATTTTATTTTTTAGATATCTACAGTGCATTTGGAAATTCTACAACCCCTTGGATCTTTTCCTCTTATAGTTGGGTTTTATGAGGTTTTTACATGTTACTGTTACTATTACTATTGTAAATTAGCTCAGCTTTAACCAATCATATTCAAAAGCACACATCAATTAAAAGATGCAGTCGGAGACTGTCTATAACAAACCTATTATAGGCTGGATGTTACATATTGGGTTTATGGGTCAATGATACATGTTGGTATCCCACATATTTTTTTTATTAAACAGCGGAGGTTACATTATCTAAATGTGTCTTATTGTGTCCTAAAATAATTCACGCTGAAGTGTAAAATTTTTTTTTTTTTAAATATTCACTTCCGAGTGATATTTACCAATTCTGGTGTAGGTAACGTGTAAAAAGTGCAACATTTTCTGAGATGAGGAGATATAAAATAGGCAACAGTCCAAGGGGTGAAGGAAAAAGAAACTATATAAAATAGGCAATGTTGTGGAAATCATTTATATCATATTATTCAATAGTAAATAGTACAAAAACAACATATCAGATGTTGAAACTGAGAAATGTTATTGTTTCTTGAAAAATGCAGCTCCGGAAAAAATTAAGGGGCATCTTTTTCAAGCAACAATTTAAGAATAATGTTTCTCAATTTAAAATTGCAAAGTGTTTGGAAATCTCATTTCTACGTTACATAACATCATTGAAAAAGTTCAGAGATTCTGGAGAAATCTCTACATGCAAAGGGACAAGGCCGAACACCAATATTGGATGGCCATGATTTTCGGGCCCTTGAGGGACACTGCACTGGGCAGTGCATCTTTGGTGGACATCACTGTCTGTCAACACAGTACGTCCCTGCATCCACAAAGGAAGTTAAAACTCGACCATTTAAAGACAAAACCATGTATAAACAAAATCCATAAACGCTGCCGCCTTCTCTGGGCCCGAGCTCATTGAAGATGGACTGAGGTCTGACAAATCAACATGTCTAATTATTTTGGGGAACAATGGACATCGTGTCCTCCAGACCAAAGAAGATTGGGACCATCCGGCATCTTATCAGCGCACCGCTCAAAAGTCAGCATCTGTGATGGTACAGGGGTGCATTAGTGCACATGGCATGGCTGACTTGCACATCTGTGAAGGCACCATTAATGCTGATCAATATATACACCGATATTATGACCACTGACTGGTGAAGTGAATTACACTGATAATCTTGTCATCATGGCACCTGTCAGTGGGTGGGATATATTAGACAGCAAGTGAACATTCTGTCCTCAAAGCCGATCTATTAGAATCAAGAAAAATGGGCGAGCGTAAGGTTCTGAGCGACTTTGACAAGGGCCAAATTGTGATGGCTACATGACTGGGTCAGAGAATCTCCAAAACTGCAGCCCTTCCCCCTCTGCAGTGGTCAGTACCTATCCAAAGTGGTCCAAGGAAGGAAATGTGGGGAACCGGTGATAGGGCCATGGGCGGCTATGGCTCACTGATGCACATGGGGAGCGAAGGCTGGCCCGTGTGGTTCGATCGAACATATGAGCTACTGTAGCTCAAATTGATGAAACGGCTCATGCTGGTACTGATAGAAAGGTATCGAAACACACAGTGCATCGCAGTTTGTTGCGTACAGGGTTGCGTAGCCACGGACCAGTCATTGTTGCAGACCATGTGCACCCTTTCATGGCAACGGTATTCCCTGATGGCTTTGGCCTCTTTCAGCAGGATAATGCACCCTCACACAAAGCAAAAATGGTTCAGGAATGGATAGAGGAACACACCAATGAGTTCAAAATGTTGACTTGGCCTCAATCTCCCAGAACTCAATCCGATTGAGCATCATTATCAGAATAAAATGTATGTAATATCATGGTCGCACCAAATTGCATTTCTCAGGAGGAAAATTTAACAACGCTGTAAAAAACGTATTTCGAAAAAGCATTAAAGAAAACAGTGTTTCAAAATATATATTTTAACATGTTTAATATTCGTCATTGACATTTATCTGCCTACTCTATAAATAGAACCACTGTCCTACCTCAGGTACCTGTGAAATCCCAAGTTTGAAATCAAGGGGTTTTGATGACATGGGGCACATATCGGCGCATAAATAACACAAATAATTTCAAGGAACCATATTGGCTCAACTGTGCCACTTTTGAATTTCTCTAGGAGCCATGGTCTAGACTATTACTAAGAAATGGAAAGTGTATGGCACAATCAATAACCTGTCTATATTAGTCTGTCACTCCAAACTGGATGATTGAGCTGAGGGGCTAGCAAGACAAATGCAATTTTTTGACAACTACGTCCATAAGATGGGCAATGCTCTACCATATATCCCAAGCAATCAAATCATGCCTAAATAGTGGCAAGAATGAACTATTTACTTAATTTGATGATACTTCTAATTGAGTACATTGTTAACATTGATAATAAAAATAGTTGTAAACTAATTTAATTACCGATTAGTTAGGTATACTGTTGGTGGGATGCAATATAAACTGAAAGATGACAAAGGCTGTATGCACACAGGTGTACTTTCTGTAGTCCCTGTATATCCCACTGTCTTCTATTCTTTACTCTTTTCCCCAGTCACATATTTCCTAGTCATTCATATAATTGTTAAGGTTATATCTGATTGCAGCTGATGAGTGAGACTGAGACAAAGTTAATCATTTTTCACAGTTTTCAGAACATTCCAGTTCATTATCAGCATAAGCTCAGGACTGCTACTCCAGTATAGTTACATTAACTAATGGGATCAATATTAAGATCGATATGCATTGGCAGAAGAATGAAAGATCCGGTGAAATTATGGGACAGTGTTTGGATCTTTGTACGTCAATAAACATATATTTGAACTGATTACTTGAAAATGACTTAACACTAAATGATTTAATATCAACAGCATATTGTATGTACTGGTTGCACTGTCACTTATGAATAATCTCACAGTGATTCACTGTATGCTCTGCAGCAGACCACGTGTGTTTTCCTTGTCATAGTAAGCTAGCTTTATTTCATTGGAACAATAAGTACCTGTTAGTTACACGTTACTAAATCATTACTAAGTGCGTTGAAAATATCTGTTTCTGGTCATTATTATCAGGCTTGTCGCATTAGTTCCAACATTCTTTTGCAACTCAGGTGCATGCAAATGCCTGCCTTATGTCAGTGTGACCACTACTAAAAAACTATATATAAGTATAAACGGCCTTTTGGCCACTAGTGGCCTCTAACCTATGGTTGCTCTCAGTCTCCTAAATAAACTGCGTGTCCTCTAAACTTCTCTAACCTTCTTCTTATCTATAATCGTATTGCCTGAATGTTACTGTCCCAATTGACACGTAGCACTAACATGAAGAACAGAACATACTTGCTCTGGATGCCAGCGAATTCAGTAACGAATTTCTAGTAAGTTTATAAGCCTACAATTATCCAACAAAACAATATCATAGTATGATTGCATTTAATTGGGCAACATAGTTACCACTTCGGGAATACGACATCTTCTTTGTCCAGTAATTGGCACCAAGGCTTAAACCAAGTGATACTTTGAGCCGCTTCACTCCAAAAAGTTTCAGGGTCATCAATCGCTGTTCGGAAGACGTCTTCGTATGTTTTGTTTGTTGTGAATGTTCTGTTGTTACATGGTTGCTTAGTTGTGGACAAATATGACGCAGGTCCCTCATCACGCAATGCAGTTGGTTTCAAGGAATTATATAAACGGGACGGTCCCAAATTAAGCCTTCTTCCGCTACGGGTATTTGGAATTGGAAGATAAGTACAGTAACCGCTGCAAACAGATTTCTGTCTAACATTTGTGGTAACGCATTTTTTTAAAATCCAAGATAATCTATTTGGCCGAAAAACACTCATCTCTCAAGTGTTGTTAAAATAGTATTTTGCTTTTCGCTCGTCCAATACAGTTTACAGGTGACCGAACGAAACTAATTATCCGCGGACTCCTTTCCGGAGAAGCGTTCAGTTGTTTTTACGTTATGGAACTTTCGACTGAATTGAAATGGCGCGAACCACCTCTTCAAAAACAAACCGGAACGGTTGTGTTTTCCTTTAAAACGTCACTCACTGCTACATGTCACACCCACCAACTCAAAGTCCAGTATGAACGTTTTGTGATAAGGTCTCTTTCTGTGGCAATCATTCTAGAACGTAGCAAACGTTTAAGCAAACTGAACTCACCGCTTTATAACTATTGTTACGCGACAACTTGGGAATTGCCGTACTGCTGAGAAAATCGACCTATTAACTGAATGTGGAAAGCTGCCTTTATTGTCTTTGCTAGGTTCCCTTTTAGTGTCGTTTTGAATGCTTCGTGGGACATGCATGTACTTGCATGCATGTTGTTTTGATGGGGCCTGCGACAACTATATATCCAGATAATTACATTTGGGCTTTATCAGTTATTTGCCTACCCTAGCCATTGCTATTTACTTGGTACATTCAGGCTATAATGCATTGTTCGGTTATTAGGCCTATCTTTTAGGCAAATTCAAGAACTGTCGAGTGAGACTTGTGCCAAAGTTAGCAATGGAACTGTATAATACACCAGAAGAGGCAGAATGAATAGCTTGGGTAGGGAGGAAGGGAGAGCATAGCCTGGAAGTAGGAAGAGTCCTTTCCCCTTGCTGTCTTGCAGTCGATGTGAGCTTCGATCCATGACATTAAATGTATTTGGCTGTATTCCCTGTCACCTAGTACTTCAGGTCTCTCACCACAATAACCATGTTTGACCATTTAAAATACTTAGAATTCTGATGTCCATTGGCTTAGAAACCCTTGATTACCTTGAATACTATATATTTAAGGAGTCTCATTGGCTGGGCGCAAATGGTTGGATGCAAAGGGATTGTTAACTCATTGGCTCTATAGCTGTGGGCACAAAGGGGTTAAATGTGGCCTGCCTGCTAGAATAAGCCTGTAGCCTCCTCATTAGCACCTACAAAGATCAGTATGAATTTAACGTGTTATTGTCTCAGGATTGCAATTCTACTTTTCCACAGCATTTGCAATACAATAGGCCTACTAGAGAGGAGGCGACGTGGGCAGTCCTTCCTGCATGCTGATCGAGCTGATTGGGCTACACTGAATTGTGCACACCTGTATTTCATCACACTAGTGTCTTCTTCATCGACTGCTGTCAGCTCGGATGATGTTGCCCACGCCCGCTTCACTTCATCACTGTAATCTGTCAGTCTCTGGTAATTACCCACAATGCCTCAGAATCCCTGGGAAAATACCTGAGTTGACTGTAGTACCGGGAAACTGATTGTTGAAGTCATCAATCTTGCTGGTGTCTCAGTCCAGTGTGGTTTAGAAATGCCCTGACGTGTGTTTTCCATTAGGTTTCTGTGCAGCGATCAGTGTTAAATACATTAAGTTCTGTCACAGCCTTTGTGTCAACCTGCAGGTGAATGAGTTCATACGAATTAGATGTAATAACTTTTCTGGTGTAATTGGATTCAGTTTCCATTTGGGTGACCCCGGCAATGTGGATGGTTTTATTTGTAGAGAAAAATGCAGCTTTCTCTCACAGTGTGGATTAACCAAATGTAAAACTTTGGTGTGTGTCTGTAGCAAACCTTTGGGGGAGAGTAAAACTAAATAGCAGATTTCTGTTGGCATGTTGCTAGGATGTGTTCCCTGCAGCATAACGATTCCTGTCTAGACTTCCTGAAACAGAGTGATAAGAACTAGAGCGTTATCGGATGTGTTTCAGAAGACACATATCTCGTCATTGACTGGCCTAAGTCCACAGGGAATTGCTACGATGAATTGGTGTGGAAATAGTTTACAAATAGTGTTTTGAATGCTACACCAATGGAGATGCTATTTGAACCTATTAGCTGTAAGTAAGAGTTTGTAAGTCCTATTAAAATATGGATAGATATCTCAGAGGACAGGCTTGGCTGAACATAAGTATGTTCATTTTGAATACACCCTCCTTTATGGATGTTACAGAGTCGGACATTGACATTTAATCCCTGAAAATGTCTTGCTCTACCAAAACCAATACTTGCTGTTAAGCCCAATATGTTTTCATACCTGTCCTAAGGCTAATAGATATCAACGGGCTGGAAATGACATAAGTGACCACTGTAAGATCTCTCTGTTGTAAGACACTCTGCTTTAGTTTGGCGAAAGAAAGGAAAAGCATTTAAACCCAAGAGCATTATACCCACCGTCAAGCATGGTGGGTTTGGGGATGAAAGTTAATGCTTTTGGGGTGTTTTTCACCCAATGGGCCAGGCAACCTTGTCAAAGTAAACAGCATCATGAGACAAGAGGACTACATTAAGATTCTGGAGGAAAACATCAGGCAGTCTGCAGAAACCCTTGGACTTGGGCAGAATTGGTCATTTCAACAAGACAATGATCTTGTTGATGCAAAAGGCTTATTAGCAATTATAAGAAATGTTTGATTGCTGTGAAGGTAAATGCCATTTGCCATTGATTACTGAGAAAGGGTATGAATAAATTTGAACATGGCCTTTTTTATAATAATGTATAAAATAAAAGTTTTTTCATTTATATCTCTAGCACAATGTCTTACAATTCTTTGTCACTTGTTTATGTCATTTCCAGCCCGATGACACCTATTGGCCTTCAGTTCACTTTAAATCAAAGAATTGACATGGGTATGAATAATTTTGGGCTTAACTTTAGGCAAGCAACACAAATGTTTTTAGTTTTTCTCAATATTTCCCAAAATAAAATAAATGTCACCTTACAATAATTGATGAGTGACCCAAATAAATAGATGTGAGACAAATAAAAGGAAAAAACAGAATAAATGAGCTGAGGAACATAACGAATGAAGATCTTTTTTATAGAGGTGTTCTGCATAATACAATTATACAACTTACATCCTGTTATGCACTGTGGCGTGTATAAAAATGCTGAGGCCCAGTTGACCCTGATTTTAGAACAAGATGGCAAGAGGAAAGGATCACATTGACATACGGGAAAAGACTGGATTTGTCTCTCTGAATGCATTCATACATCAGACACCACAGGACAGATTTTGACTTGGGTGTTTGATACGCCTCGCCATAGACATCCAGTTTCTACAGAATTACATGGATTAGCCAGATGGTGGTGCTCTGTCAGGCAATTATGAATGCCATGTTTGCCATTTCACACTCCTCGTCTGTCTGACTGCATATTTGATGTTATTAGACAGTTTAAACTGGGACCAACCTCAATGCCCCTTCTCTCTTGCAGCTACAGCTAGATTCCCTAAATCTCTCCTAAGCGATTGAGCCTACAAGATACAACTAGTGATGAGTGAATTATGATTGATTCTTTACAAAGAACCATACTGAATGATTCATTTCACTTCAGGTATTCGGAATTCCCATCACTAGATACAACCTTAAGTCTTTGAATAAGTGCACTCTCAGGGATACTACATTTACTAGCATGCTTACCAACTACCAAGCCAAATCATGCACCCACAATGTCACCTGCGGCGTCCCTCAGGGCTCTGTGCTGGGCCCCACCCTTTTCTCCATCTACATGCTCCCCCTTGTCAAAGTCATTAGCAGACATGGCATATCATTCCATTGTTATGCTGATGACACACAGCTCTACCTTAGGACAACCCTCTGCTTTTCTGCTTCCCTGCCAACATCTACACTAACCACCTGCTTGGAGGAGATAGAGATGTGAATGAAGCTCAACTTCCTTCAACTAAACAGTTCAAAAACGGAAGCCATCTTAGTTGGCACATTACATCAGATCCGCCTTTTCACCATCACCAATATCACTTTCTCTGGCCTATACATCTCCCTTTCCACATCTGTCACCAACTTGGTGTTAAAATGGACAATCAACACACCTTCGACACCGACATCAGACAGCTCTGTAAGACATCATTCTACCACCACAAGAACATCACCAAACTCTGTCCCAAACTCTCCCTGGCAGATGCAGAGAAGCTCGTCTATGCCTTTGTCTCATCCAGGCTGGACTATTGTAATGTACTCCTTATTGGGATCTCTGGCAAGAACATCCAGAAACTTCAGTACATCCAGAACAGCGCTGCCAGGATCTTGATGAGGGTGCGTAAGCATAATCACCCCCATCCTGAAATCTCTTCAATGGCTCCCTGTCCCACTGAGAATTGAATATAAGGTCTCCCTTTTTACCCACCAGTGCCTTTACGGACATGCCCCCCTTTACCTACAGGAACTCCTCAGACCTCCTCACGTACCCTCTGATCAGCAACCACAAACACCCTCCAAACCCCCAGAACCAAGCTCTGCACCATGGGTGATAGGGCTGTTTCATCTGTCCCCCCGAGGCTGTGAAACGCCCTCCATGACCACCTGAGGGCTCCTCAGAATACAGATGTTTTCAAAAGAGACCTAAAAACATATCTTAAAAAAAGCCTTTTATTAAATTTATGGCCCTTGATTTTTTTGTATCTTTATATGTCCTTTAGCACTTCGAGACTGATAAAATGTAAAGTGCAATACAAATAAAGTGTATTATTTTTATTAGGGATCATTGCCTCTGTATTCAACGTTGCCTACCTGTTTGACCATTTCCTATCTGTTTAACTATTGCCTACCAATTTTTTTATTGACCTGGCCAAAGACACTAATCATCCCTTTCCTAATCAATAGACTCAACCACCATGAGTTCTGGAGAACATCCCAGCCTGGTTTGAAAGTTCTGGCTGCATACAGTACATGAAATACTTGTTGTTTCAATGAGAGTTCCTCAGTGTTCAGTTCTCATGCCCATCACATTTTCCGTGTACAGTTGTGCTCAAATGTTTGCAAACCTTTGGAGAATTGGTAATATATGTACCATTTGTGAAGAAAACATGAGTGAGCAGGCAAAACACATGTCTTATTTCTGATGGGATTCACATTTAACTGTAGGTCATTACAGAATGGCACAATCATAAAACAAAACATGGCAACAAAGATTTCTTTTCCTGACCCCTGTTCAAAAGTCTGCATGCCCTTAGTTCTCAATAGTGTGTATTGCCCCTTTTAGCATCAATGACAGCATGCAGTCTTTTGTAGTAGTTGTCTATGAGGCCCCGAATTCTTGCAGGTGGTATAGCTTCCCATTCGTCTTGGCAAAATGCTTCCAGGTCATGCTTCTTTGGTCGACTTGTAACCGCACATTTGAGATCTCCCCAGAGTGGCTTGATGATGTTAAACTCAATAGATTGTGATGGCCACTCCAGAACCTTCAACTTTTTCTGCTGTAACCACTGGAGGGTCAACTTGGCCTTGTGTTTAGGGTCATGCTGGAAAGTTCAAGAGTGTCCCATGAGCAGCTTTCGTGGAGAAGAATACAAATTGTCTGCCAGTATTTTCTGAAAACATGATGTATTCATGTTGCCATAAATGTTCACACGATTCCCTGTGCCTTTAGAGCTCACACACCCCCAAAACATCAGTGAGCCACCACCATGCTTCACAGTGGGGATGGTATTCTGTTCAATATTATTGACCACTCTCCAAATATAGCGTTTATGGTTGTGACCATGAAACTCTATTTTGGTCCTGTCACTCCAAATTACAGTGTGCCAGAAGCTGTGATGTGTGTCTAAGTGTTGTCGGGCATATTGTTACCAGGCTTTTTTGTGGCATTGGGGCAGTAAAGGCTTCTTTCTGGCAACTTGACCATGCAGCTCATTTTTGTTCAAGTATTGTCATATTGCGCTCCATGAAACAACCACAGCATATTTTTCCAGAGGTGCCTGTATTTCTCCTGAGGTTACCTGTGGGTTTTTCTTTGTATCCCGAATAATTCTTCTGGTAGTTTTGGCTGAAATCTTTCTTGGTCTATATGACCTTGTCTTGAGATCCCAGAATTTTACACTTCTTAATAAGTGATTGAACAGTACTGACTGGCATTTGCAAGGCTTTGGATATCTTTTTATATCCTTTTCCATCTTTATAAAGTTCCATTACCTTGTTACGCAGGTCTTTTGACAGTTATTTTCTGCTCCCCATGGCTCAGTATCTAGCCTGCTTAGTGCATCCACGTGAGAGCTAACAAACTCTTTGACTATTTATACACAAATAATTATAATTGCAGTTTAAAAGCCCACATGTGTGGGAAATGGTGTGGGCCATTTTCACCTGTGTGTCACCTTGTGTGTCTGTAACAAGGCCAAACTTTCAAGGGTATGTATACTTTTGATCAGGGCCATTTGGAGGATTTCTGTTATCATTATGATTATTATGAAAAGGAGCCCAACAACTATGTGATAATAAATGTGTTCATATGATCACTATCCTTAAGTAAATGACAATGACGGTCACTCCCCCGCCTCCACGATCTCGCAGAGGCGGGTCTTCTCGTCCCTGAGCCAGTTACACACCCGCCCCTCTCCCAATTACGGACCTGTTCCCAATCCACAATTACGCACCTGTCCCCAATCGTCCCATCACCAACAGTATTTCCACAGTCCTCTGCCATCCCTTCCCTGCCGGATTATGGTCGATAATCACATGCGCATATTCAGCAACTCACGAGTCTACATTCCGTTTGGATTTCCTGTGTACCGACTACTCTGCCTGCTCCATGCCTGTACTTCTTTTGCCAGCCCGTGTGTCGACCTTCTGCCCGTCCCTGACTACTTTGTCTGCCACCGGTCTCCTTGCCTGACTCCGATTCCCCTCCCTGTCTCTTTCCCTCTGCCCTTCCTCTCCGCGACTGGGTCCTCACTCCCGATTGTGACAATGAGACGCATGATCAGGCCAAAATTTCACAATTCCTGCCCGGGTATACAAACTTATGAGCACAACTGTACATCAATAAATGTTACTGTTGCTACTGGTGATTTCCTTATTCACCTTGACATCACCATCTTGTATACATCTGGCTCTCTCTGCTGACCACCATCTGACAAACAGTAGCTTCAATAACATATAAAACTCAATTCCAATCTGAAATTACCACAAGCTGCCTACTGCACAACCATTTTCACTTTGAATGGATTGGTGTCTTGGCATTTGGTTCGACCACCCATTTCCAGACCTAAATCAGCCACTTTCAGTCTAAAACTGAATCTTTCCTGTTTTGCAATGAAGTCTCTTTCAACCTCACTGCAAAGTACACTGGACCATCCTACCAGTGCCGGACATTGGAGATATTGTAATGTATAGGCTTCATATAGTTACCTATAATTAGACAAAGTTGACCTCAACACCCTTTTTTACCAGTGTCCCCTTAAATCATACCCTTATTTACCTGTGTCCCCTTAAATCACACCCTTATTTACCAGTGTCCCCTTATCACTCAGTATGATCTTTGCACTGGTAAACTGGCCCTGGCTTTAGGAGTAACTCCAGGCATTGATGCCACATTACCTACAAATAACGCTTAGGCAAATCCCCCTCTACCTCAGCTCAATCTCCATCATCTGCCAACTCAATAGAAAGCTCTGCAGTTTAGTGGTTACAAAAGTCAATACTTACTCTGCCCATGACTCTTCTCTTCTGCCAATGACTGGAACTAACTGCAAAAATACTTAGATACTTTACTACTCCTCACTCCCTCAAAATAAATAGTCTGAGCTGCTTAAGTTTGAACCTGCTAAGCACTGAACCATCTATGTATTGCCTTTACATCTTATTTGTCTCTACATACTTAATTTTTCTCCTTAAATGGTAAATTCCTATGTATCTTATCCATCTGTTCATATTTATCACTTCTTATGCTGAGCATGTACACACCTTATCCATCTGTATAAATGAATTTTATCACGTTGCATTATAATTGACTAATATCTTGCCCATTTCTGTAGAACAATGTCATGATTGTATTCATCTGTAACTAAATATTATCTTGATATATTGGCCGGGTCAACATTGTAAAGGAAAATGGCCCACAACACCTTCCTCTTCCTGTTCATTGCACTCAAGCATCAATTGCTATGATGTAATGTTGCTTTCTTAAAATGTGTTAACTGTGGTAAGATTAAGGTAACGCAAAAAGTGTTTATTTACATTATCAAACACCAGAAATATTGCTCCATTTAGAGAAATGAGAGATACTTTCCTTAGTAAGCTCAGTTCCATCGATGGAAGAAGTCACTCCTAGAAAGGCCAATTTCTAATGGTTGTTAGCCAGGTTCATATCTAGAGGGTGTGGTTGCTTATGAACAGGGTTACATGTGAAATCTCTTAAATGTCTGGCCTAATTTTGACAGAAAATCTTTATGTAGCCAGCATTACAGATTTTGTTCAGTTAACATAAATTAGTGTCATTGTTTCCTTTGTTTATACCCTTTATAACTGTTATCCTTTTCTACACTTCAAAGCACATACCTTATTTTCTGTATGTATCTCTTAGATGGTACATTTAGCAACAGGTTGGAAACGGCTGCCCTGTGTCCCCTTATTTCTCACTTTCCAGTCAGGGCTGTGTTTGTAATTACTGTTTTAAAATGACCCTCTTTGCTATTACAATCTGTGCATTTAAATGCCAAGGAAGGCTCAGGATACTACTTAAAAATATATATTCAGTTCAGGAAGTGATTAAAAGATACTGAATACAGATTAAAAAGTATAATTCCACTGTGGAGCTGAAGCTGTTGTGTGGTTATCTAGACCAGTTGTTCCCAAACCTCTCCTGCCCCCCACAGTCATTCCATCTATTAGATGTATCCCAGAGTTAACACACCTGAATCAGCTTATTAACTAATTAACAAACCCCTACCAGTTTACTCAGGTGAGCTAGTTCAGGGCAAAAACTAAACTGTGAGATGGCTGGGGGGGGCTAGGAGATCTTAGGGAATCACTGATATAGACAAGTCCTTGTGCATGTGTGCCAAATGTGCCAAAGCTAAACAGATGAATAGATATAATCTAGTGCCAGTTATAGCACCGCCATCTCATCATTATGAATGTTTCAGCGTATATTCAGTCTACATTAACATTATTGTACAAATAATGTTAATATATTACTATCCATGTTTATAAAATGTTATATACATTTTCATTAATAGCACATTTTAATAATGCGAGGCCACACTCACCTGAATGTTTATTGTTCAGTAGAGGTCATGTTATTTTATGCACAACTCTGAAAATATTGCTTTGAAAGATCTTTGTTCTTTGGTGCGGTATATTTTGTGCAGATATGTAATTTGGTGCCAGAGGAGTATTGTTTTGTTTTCATGAAATTCTAAATTGCAGGAAATCCATCATGGCAGCTCCTAGGTGTTCCAGAGCCAAATGTATTCCTAGAGAACCTGAGAGACCTACTGTATCCTTAATTTCATTACCTTACTAGGTCAGGTTTACAAATTTATAACAACTATATTTGCAATTGCTTGTTATAGCACCACCATCTGGCCAATCAGAATAATTTTAAACACCAGATCCCTATGTAAAGGGACATGCTTCTCTCTCAAATTAGGTCAAAATCAGGCAGTTGGTGTCTCTGATGTCACTTGTGACGTAAGAATGGATGTACATTTGGATATCAATCCATAAACACCTCCATGATTATCATTTAGGGTATAGAAATGTAATATAAAAGGTATGAGTACTTTAAGAACACGATGGTCCTAATCCTCTCCTTTTTAAAAGCAGAAAGGTTTTCCAAAAGCTTGCACGGCAACCCATATGAATGTGAGCGCATAATCTCCTCGTGTCCTCTTTCTCGCTGGCCCTAAGCCCTGCTCCATCCCACCACTTACCACCAGTTTACAATTTGCCTTTGCATGTAGCTGGGTGTAAGAGCTGTGTGGTTGTGATAGCTAGCATGTACTGTCTGTGTAGAGTTGATTATAAATGAAAGTCTAAAGCACTTTGAGATGAAGCATACATTTGTGAAAAAGAGTACAGCAACACCCACAGGAGGCTGGTCATATTTTGTTCCATTTCTACAAATGCAAATTTGACTTGAGGTGAGGTAATTCATTTTCAAATGCCGGTAGATACACTTTACTGAGAGAAGTCTCAACGAAATTAAAATGGAAATGGAATGATTTGAAACTTAAACACGGTTGTCGCGCATAGTGAACTGTGCAGCAACTGAAAAGTAAGCAACCTAGAATTACACCTTGAACATTTTCCAGGCAGTTCTTTGATTCATAATAAGGTTTACAAAGAAACATTTATGGATTTATGACGTGAAATACTATACACACACACACGACATTAGCTTTCCTAATGGAACTCTTCTAAAACATGTCTGTTGGTAATTTGGTAATTCACTCACTCTTTTTGTGTAAAAACAATTACACTCTAACATAAAAGCTTCAAAATGAAATAAAAATGGCTGTCATGGTGTAAACCATTTATTTCCACATACCCTTGCTGCAGTTGTCAGATGCTTCACTGCCACAAAGTGATGTGGCTTCAAATGTTTATACTGTGTTTACTCAACTTTCCTCAATTCTTAGTTCTAAATATGCAATCATATTCCATATTTTTCTCACTAATTCATCTTTTGACCAATATCATTAGATCGTTCCACATCAGATCGTTTACAGATCTAAACAAACTGAATTTGGTTGCCTGTATGAACTGTTTTTCTTCTATGTTCTTATGCAGGCTAATCATTTGCTGTTTATGAGAGCACATATTAATCCTGCTGTAGAATTAATTTCAGGCAGAAGGTCAAAGAAAGGACAGACATTCTGATTGGTCAAAAAAGCACGTAGTGAAAAAAATATAAGAATTGGTCTGCATGTACCGACCCAGTCTTTCTCTTCTATATGTTTATTCTGCCCCAGTCGCTGTCCGCAGGAGCACTTACTAATCCTGTTGTAAATATTTTTCTGTGAGCAGGTCACAGGAAAGACTGATAACATGTATATACACAGGCTGCCTACTTTCATTGAAAAGCAATCAGAAAAAACATGAATAATTTGTGATCAGGTCCCAATAAAATTTTAAAACATGTCTACAGTGAAACGGATGTCTTTACAAGGCCCACAAAGGCACTGTGTGCAGGAGACTGCATACGATATAAAGCCCACCCAATAGTGTAATTCACACTACTGATAATGACATCTGGTTTTAAAGTCGGGTCCTTTCATTGTTCAGGATTGAACATTTTATTCAGATAGTATACCATGTTACCATGTCATACAGGAGCTGCATAGTATGAACTAGCGACTCCAGGCATTTAGTAAAGTCAACTGAGTTAAAGGCAGAGAGTCCATCATAGAGGCTGGTCCAGATTGGTTTACGTTCTATCGTTAACAGCTATAAACATAGATATTAATATAAGCAATTAATGCAGTGTTTCATGCCACAATTCAAACATACTTATGGCGTTACTATGTGTACGTCATGCTATGTCAACCCTATGTTCCCTCCTCCCAATGTTCCCTTTAGACCCATGTTACTACAGCCCCAAGCACTGACTGAGCACAGGGCTGATAGAACACAGATATGCTCACATATAAACCATTATATCAGCCTAGGGCTGCAACTCGACAGAAAAATAAAAAGCACCTGCCAAGAGCCAACAGGTTGAATGTTAAAAATGTAAAATAAAAATGTTTAAATCAGCTATTTTATAGGTTATTAAACACAGTTCGTCTATAGATCAAGCCTCTCCTGTCCACAGTCACGCATTTGCATGGAGATATTAAACCCGGGTGTATTCACTTTGACAGGACTATTGAGTCCGTCCGGTGGAGCGGCCGCGGTAGGGAGGTAATCCGCTCTGCCTTCCAGCCACTCCCACTGAGGAGCTCTGTGCGCTCACTCGACCGCTTTTGCTTTCTGATGCTGCAGCTACTGTAGTGACTATCTCCCAATAAAAGCAGCCATGGCGACAGATGTCCAACCGCTCACTCTGGATCGAGGTAAGGCGCACAGCCATCGCATTCCCTTTCATTGTTGGATTATTTATGGTTCTGAAACTTACGCGTATGATGGCTTGACGAACAACATTTGACTTGAAATTTGCAAGGTTTTAATTAAGATTTTTACATTCGTCCGCTTCTTCCTCTCACCGGATACCGTTATTCCATTGGAATAAAATGTTGGTGCACAATGCAAAATTGGAAAAAACCCGACTTAAATCATGCTGTTCTCCACTATTATAACAACAGTGTTATGAACGAACAACATTAAATACAACCTCGAATTAATCGAGTTCATTTGTTTCTATGTGTTATGTAACATCCAGGAAAATATTAGGCTATCCCGCCGTATTTTTTACTTCGTGATTGGGGGAAATCATATAGCCTATTGGGGGCAGGAATTCAATCACGTATAAAACCTTTGCTACTTCTGTGGAAATCAAACACATTTTCAATGGGAAAGCTTAAGAAAAGATGACACATAGCTATGTTTTTTTTTTAAACCCATGTCATTTGAACAGTCAAAGGTAACAGGAAAACAGGTCTTCATTACATACCTGTTGGCAGTAAAAAAATTACCTGCGACATTATTCTCTAAGTCTCTATATCCTTATCTGAAGTAGTAATAACCCACTTGCACGCGGACCTAAGGTGATATTGTTTTTTTAAAGCGGCCAGGTTCTCCATGATAACAGATGGATACGCCAGACATCTGATTGCAAGCATTGTGACAAATGCTTATTATAAGCGCGTCATTCAGATGTCATCATGGAAACATCACTGATGTGCGGTTGCCTACTTGCTGAATCAGTGCTGTAAAATGTCAATATTGTGTCATGAAGCCTATGTAGTTTCATAGGATTGGATTGGAAAAAAACGGCAGAAACACTGCCTGTTTTAGTCGTTAACAAAACATTTCAGTCGTCAACTGACGTTGTTTCAGACCGTGACATTGTTGAATTTGAGACTGTTGTTTTGAGAGTGAAAGTTTAACCACATTACTGTATTGCCCTGGTAACCAATGTTCAGGTTAGAGACAGGTTGTACACACATTTTATACAAGATGTTGAATTTGGAGCATTACAAAAGTACACATTTTGAATTCTAGTCAGGAAACTTTAAGAAGTCAACAAACATCTGTCTGTATTTGTATGTGGGTAAAAATAAGTGTAAATCTCAATGATCAACACATTTCTACGTTTGTCATGGCATAGTGTGCCCACAGTTGACATGGCATGGTGTGCCCATGTTTGACATGGCATGCCCACGGTTGACAGTGTGCCCAGTGGGTGGTTCCATATATTCTATAAAACGCATTTTAGCTCCTTCCAAAAATATATTTTTTGATATTCCAAATGGTAACTATTGGGAATATAGATTAAATGTGTAGTCATCATTTTTGTCTGTAAATATGTGGCCAAAACATATCTGTATGTGAAATCCAATAGTGTGCAAGAGACACACAAACGAAAGGAGTGGTGGTAAAAATAGAGAAAGAAGATATCTATGGTGTCTGACAGACGTTATGGGTATGGGCCAACTAGGAATGACTGCCACAACAGTCAGTGACCGTAAACAACTTACAAGTATGCGAAAGGCAAGAGGATACACAACTGTCTAAATATGAAAATTACAAACGGTGCAAATATATAGCAAATAGCACATGTATAATGCATGATTAATCATTCCTGGCTTTTACTGTGAAGTATGTAATGGCTGTGAATGGATGGTCATTAAAAATGGCCTGTGTTTTCAACCAAGGAATAGAGAATTATATAATGATTTAATTCCCTTCTAGTGCAGCACGTTGATTCAAATTATAAACGCTGATTTATTGGAATAATTCTGGCAAAAGTTAACTCAATACACTATGGCAGTAGGAGTCACTGGTGTGCTATTGCAGCAAATGATCAGGGCCCAAAACCCATGATTGTCTCCAATATACGAGCTTCAATTAGTGAACGAAAAAAAATAATACTTGGCAAATTGATAAACAATCCGTTTCCTCTCATTACTCTCAGTTGAAGGAATCCTGTAATTAGAGGAAGGACCATTTCTGGCAGAGGGATTCGGTTGATAAACTGGTTGTTATCTGACACATGGGGACATTGTTGGCCTCAGGGCAGGACAGGCTCCTTAATCCCTTCCGTTAGAAAGGGTTTGTGGCTTCGCATAGTTAGGACGGTGAGCTAGAGCCTCATTTTTTCACAAAGAACCTTCAGGTGACTGCTGTGGTCACAAGTCAGTGGCAACGCCCTGCAGAGGTTATCATGTGGGAGCCAATAACGAACAGCTTCACACTTGCTTTCATAGGTTTTGCACCGAGTCGTCCTTTGTCAGCTGCTGCCACTAGTGCGGATATGCTATCTTTGCAAGTGAAAAGAGGATTCTTCTTTTGTAGACAGCAGGATGTGTTAGGAATATGCAAAAAAAAAGGAAAAAAAAGAAAGAAAGAAAAGAAAACACAATCTGTCTCTCCCATACGTCTTTCTATCTCACATGCACATCAGGGGTTTGGGTTCTCCTTGTTTCTCCTTGTGAGGACCACAAAAACTGTTCCTGATGTCTTAATCCCTCACTGTAAACCTAACCCTAAGTCTAACCCTTGCCCTTACTTAAACCCTAACCCTGACCGTAACCTCAGTAACCTGACCTTTATTATAACACTAATGCCTAACCATAAACCTTACCCTATAACGCCAAAACTGAACCCCAATTGTAACTAACTCCAAATGTATGTTTTACCTTAAATCTAATCTATTTGCCAGAAATTGCAATCATCCTTGTGGGGATTGGTTAAAAATACATTGCTGGGGCCAAGTTGTCAGGTTTTACACATTCAGGATAACACACACACACACAGACACACACACAGACACACACACACACACACACACACAGACACACACACGCACACACAATCCAAGGTGGTGGGAACTCACAATGCTTTGAGGTCATGACTGCACTTCCTGCTTATGTCTCAGGAAATGAGTCACTGGAAATGAAAAGCAACTTTTACAGCCCAACGAAGGAAAGTTTAAAATGGGTCATTTTTTACGGATGTACATCACTCCGAGGAAGAGATACAAAGCAGAGAGTTCAGCCCACCCCACTAGACAGGCATCATGGATTTGCCCTCTAACATCAGAAATGTTGTGGCGGGGCCAATTAGTGCTTATTCACCTGTTCGCGAGGGAGAGTTGCTAAAATGTGCCCACTTAAAAATCCCCCCTGCCTTGTGTATGATAACCCCCCGCCAGTCTGTTCTGCAACTAATCCAGAGTATAGTTTTTTTGTGTAGTAACATCAGCATGGTAGCCAGCAGCACAAAGGATTCGCAGGTCAAACTAAGAAGTGGCAGATGGCATGGCCTCTGTGGGGCTATTGCAGTGTGAGTCAGTCAGACATTCTGGTTGAGGCTGTTAGAGCACTGCTCTGTTAAACATTAACTGTGCTAGTGAGGAATAGCTTAGACATGTCTTGAATTAATCAGCTATGAATATTTCTTTGAAATCACAGTGGAGATGGACAATATATATATGCACTTATCATCTGCATGACCTTTTCCACGTTTGTTGTCACCGTTACAGTTACGGGTTAACTCGGTTAACAGTATGTTTATTTACACCAACCAGGATTGTTTAGTAATGACGAGTTTCTCACAGAAAAATATATTTTGCTCAATTATGCTCCCTTTTATCAACAGGTTAATTGTATGAGTTAATTGGAGCACTGACCACTTTTGCAGTGCATGTTGTAGGCAAACATATAGAAAGCAGAGAAGCACTTACTATGGTTTTACTACGAGGCTTGATTAGTTTCTCTAGTCAGTGAATAATTATGATGACCTCTATTAGTCACAAGCACTTGTTAGGGGCTGAAATAATGAGTACCTAAAGCAAAACAGCACGGACTGGGTGTGTTTCTGCATTGCTAGCTGCTTGGTGTTCTTCCTGTTTATGATGCATTCAGACTGATGACAGCATTATTAAATACTGTGATCAAAGTAGAGCTAAACGTGACCTCAGTATACTTGAAAGGCTGAATCATTTTTGTGCTGATGCTGTTTATCAGGCACCATGCTATTTATCAGGTGAAGGTCGGTGATTTTGAACCATGAACATATTTAATCAACATTACGGTATCCTTTCTGCGGTCATTTGTAGTTGATTAGATTTTAGAAAATCTGTTTCTTCTCAAGGTGACATGTTCAGAGTGTATTACAGTGATTCATAACTAAAATACTGACTTGGAAAGTCAAAGAAATGGACTATAGTAGACTAGATTATTAAATGTGTATTATTGATTTCAGTTTTGGGGGATTTTAATTTGGATCCCTATTAGCTTTGTCTGAAGCGGCAGTTATCAATTTTTTGGGTTACACATAAAACATGACAAACAGCACTAATAGACATAACAGACACCCAATTTTAAAATAAGAAAAATGGGATTGATTCCAGTTTAAAATGGCCTTTTTAGAGAATGCCATTTTCCACAGGACATCAATAGCTCTTTCAGATGATGTCTTTTCCAAAGTTGGGCCCCTTCTCAACAGCTGTCATGACTGCATTAGACAACTTATTGGAATGAGCATAACTGTTTTATTGGCTGCCTGGAGACATGTCGACCAAAAAGGATTTGGTTATGATTTAAAAGGCCTTTGTTCTTTTATGTATAATTCTCACTTCATTACTTTCGGGGACACATTGCCGCAGAAAGATGTTATGATTAGGGGGCGCTGATGTGTATATCAGGTATCTAATGGATGGACTTTCAGACAGCACCCCTACATTTCTTGTGGCTATGGAAACATACATCCATGTTTATATACATACTATACTGTAGACTGGATGGCATTTAATACTCTAATCAGGAATGCTGCCCTTAATAAAAATGGAAAAGTACTATAATAGAAATAGGCTACTACTGCAAAAGTTGTATCTGAGACTAAACAATTCTTAATGACACAATCGCTTAGAGAAACATTTTTTATGTCAAAAACATTGGCACTTCTGTTTTGAACTCTCTGACCTGAATGGTTGCACTGAGCCTTTATGTTATGAGATTAATTTAGACATTAGGCGAATTCTTAGTCAATTTCTCACTATATAATCTTCATTGGGACTTGGATATCCTTCAACAGAGCCTATGGACATCCATATTCTTTTCTGATATGCTTTGTCTCAACTCCAAACCCACCACTAGTGTACAAAAGAGCTGTCATTTGACCATAGCATTGCTTCTAATCCAATTGAAAATGCCAAATTTGACCAAACAACACGCGTTTACATTTGTTGGCTGAACTCACAACAGTGCTTGGCATGTAGAAATTAACACTGTATTTAATGTT
The DNA here is from genome assembly GCA_016801105.1 of Esox niger. Classification (NCBI taxonomy): domain Eukaryota; kingdom Metazoa; phylum Chordata; class Actinopteri; order Esociformes; family Esocidae; genus Esox; species Esox niger. Next base: position 118,334 of record JACXGJ010000475.1, read on the forward strand.
CAAAATGGTGGTGGACCTTCAATGTTATGGTGTTATTTTGCTTCCTGAGACCCTTGCTTAAGAGGGGCTAAACTTCCTGTTGTAGCCTGATGCTAGCTGCCATAACTGAATTCAAACAGGAATTTTAGATGAGAGACTTGTACCCTAAATTATCCTATTTACACTTTGTTATACATTTTAACATTGCACTAAATGTTATCACTGATGTTTTATCAATAAGAAGTTGTTTTATTTAGGACCAGTTGCTCGTGTCAACGTCATCGTAGACTTTGACAGCAGACAACTTGGTTGACTCTGTCAGGAACAGTAGCATAACTATCGGGGGAGCAGGAGGTACGGTCGCACATGGGCCTGCCGTTGGTGGGGGTCTGTGCGTGACCTGTATCACAAAATGATTTAGTACTTCTATTTTACGTTCTGTCTTTCTATTCTGTTATCACAATCGGACTGCAGATAGTAGCAGAATCTGCGGCAGGATTGGCAGGACGTGCGTATATATCTCTCCATAGGCTTTGCTTTTAGTTTCTGGGGGGGGACAGGCTTTGAGGGAGTGAGTCATCTACTCCCAATACCTGATTAGGCCTCCAACATGATCAGCAGTACCAACTTATATTTCACATAAACCGACAGTATTTCACATAAAACAAGAAAAGTGTTTCCTTACACAAAGCTCTCATGTCTGGCAGATGTTCTAAATATGGCATCGCTGGCTCACAGGTGTCACCATGAAAGCTCAGTGTACACTAACCGCTTGGAAAGGATTTTATTTTCTGGCAGAAGAAGAAGGGTTTAGCCCCACAGATGTTGTCCGTCTTTAAAGCTGGTAATGTGACAAGAGGGTTGAAGTCTCCCTGGAATGTTGAGGAATGAGGGGAATACAAATGGAGCAGCAGGTGAGCGGATGTTCTTCTCCCAAAAATGTGATGGTTTCAAGTGAATCCATCACAGTTGTGTGAAGAGAGAAAAGGCCACTAGAGTGGAGAGATGTGTGCATTAGGGCTACACCGCTAGTAACCAAAGACTTCTGAGCCACAGTGTCTTCAATCATATGAAATGAATTGAGTAATCCATGCATGACTAGAAGTCTGGTTAGTAAGGCAGGCCAGGATCGTGTTGCCTGACAGCATTTCCCTCCAGCTGCAGTTATTCATAGAGTAGGCCCGGCTCAGTAACATGCAAGGCATTGTGGGCAATGAGGACAATCTTAGTGGCACTGATGGTGGAGCTGCGTTTACGGAGTGATTTCCCTCAAACGGTGTGGGCGAATGCGCTTCGTCGCGCCGGTGGCGGTATAGTTCAATTACAGTGTTTTCACACTGATATGCCTCTGTGTAGCTCTCGTCAAAGCCTGTGATAAGGTCAGTGTAATCAGGATGACTTCGCTTCTTAGCCAGCCTCCAAGGTAATGTGGCTTAATGCGCAGATCTGAGATTTGATGTGACAACGTTGATGTAATGCGCGTCTTACGTGGGTGTCGTTTCACGCGTACAGTAGCTACGCGGATGTGATGTAACTCTGTGTTTGGATGGCCACAGTCGTCGGAACCGCGAAGCACCCTGGGCTGCTATTTAATCCCTGGGGTTTTATTTCCCTTGGATTACACAGAGAGGAAAAGAAACCATTTGATGTCTCACTCTGACACTGTGTACTTTTCAAGAAAAGCCTGATGTAGGCAGCTCTTACATCAGCGATCAATGCTGTTCTGTTACTAATACATTTATTCCAACAATTATTGCAGAACACCATACACGGTCTGGCCACAAATAGCCATCTGCATATTGAACCAAATCAACCCAACCGTTGGGATGATATTTGAGGTAGTATCTCGGATCAAGCAAGGCAGTGTGGATAATTGGCAAGTGAAAATGAAATGCAACTGTTAATGGGGGGCGGGGCTTTTTATTTTTCATTTATTATTATAACTCAGGGAGCAGAAGACACACTTCTCTGGACTAGCTCTCACAGCAGACCCCCAGACAGATAGCAGCTTTTACATCTGGTAGGAAAAATTTCTATTCCCTTTTGGGGAGGCTTGCGAATCTGATTGCAATAGATGACTCTTGACTGCTTGTAGCGTTTACTTTCTCATGACGGGGCAGATGTGATTCTCGTGAACAGCGACTTCAATAAAGTTGTTCTTTCTCCCTTCAAACAACTTGACACCCAGTCAAAATCTGTGTCTTTTGCAATCAAACACTGCTAGCTTCACTTCGCTAAATTGGATCCAACGACCCAGTATTTTGAAAGGACTGTTCTAATTCATTTCCCAAAAAGAAGTTAAAAGCCAAGCCTCTTGAAAGTGGTGTTAAATAGGTGGAGAATTCTAGCTTTCGATCAGAGTATATTGCCACTAAAAAATCAGATAAAAACCTCTTTTACAAAACAGAAAACTCTACTGATGTTGCTTATAATGACAAATAAAGACTCCCTGGTACCGTGGAATGATAGCACCCTATTACCGGCCACTCATTCATTATTGCAAAGCTAACTTTGTTTTTCTGTACATCCTCTTCTACCTTGCATATGAACTCATTGGGCAGCAGTTATATCTGATGTAAATGATCAGTTTTTCACAGTATGCGCTACATTGCCTTCCAAAAGGTCTGTTGCTGGGATAGTGTAAAGTACAAGTGAATATTGTTTAATACCACAACACACACTCAAAGGTTTAGAGGAAGTGGACTCCTTTCCTGTGCCTAACTGGCTAGTCACCAGTTAAATATGTTAAGAGTCGCAGACTGTGGATTGGCTGTTATTGATAGGTACCCTGGGGCATTTGGGGGTAGATGCCTTGCACAAGGCAGACTTTTCACATTATTGGCTCAAATATTAGAACAGTGAAACTTCTGGCATACTGGTCAAACTCTGAATTGCCAGGCACCCTGCCAGGTCAACCAATACTACGTGTCAGCTTTCAAAGTTGGTGCTGGTGAAAGTAGCCGCAAACCCGAGCATTTAGGAGTCAAATCTATGGAGCTTTTAACATGTAAGATCACTAATTCTAAAGTATAGTAGTTATGAAGAAGCTGTGTACTGCACAATAAATCACAATAAAAAAACAGTCTGCAGGTTATAAAGTTGAATAAATATTAAGTGTTTCAGTTTCAACTGCAGCAAACACACCAACCCGAATACATCCTGGAGAACCTTCTTAATCTTGTATCTGAGCTACAGCTAATGTGGACACTATTACAGAAGGTGCTTGAATGCAATTGTGGAGTTAGAGTGATTAATTTCTAAAGATCTAGACAACTCCCAGTGCTTGCCAAGCCAGATATGCCAATAGAATACTAATAGCACACTTATTGCCCTGCAGTAACCAATACTGATCTAAATTGAGGCCGCAATTTCATCTAGATCAATGATTTCCACTGGGGCATTCTGGGTAACACCAGAGCACCCATGTTCTTTGTCCAGATATGCGGTGTATTAAAATGATTTGCTTCTGTATTTATTGTATGTACAGTAACAGTCAAATACATTTATCTGTTCAATTAAATGGGTGTGTCCAAATGTTTGACTGGTACATCTGATAACTTCCAAAAGACAGCCATACAGTCAGTGATTTTCCACTCCCAGACACATTCATGATTAGGGTGAAATCCTTAAAGCTTGGGCCAGGACTCAGATGTCGGGACTTATACAGTGAAAATAGCTCAAAGACTGTTCTTGCTCTCCTGACCCATATTGGACGTGCCAATTATTTTCAGACATTTCAGATATTTAAGTTGTGATTCTTATAGTGTGAGGTGATCTGAAAGGCAATTGGGTACGGATTGGAAATGAGCAGTAAGCAGTCAGGACATAAGAAAAAAACTGTGACATAGTAACCAATCTTTTTCTTCTTCTGTGACAACCAAGAAACACATAACAGGATCAACCACGGAACCGTCTTCAACATGAGCACCTAATATCCTGGGTCTGCGGCTTGATATCACAAAGGATTGGGACAAGGAAAATTGGCAAACGCGAGCATGTCGAAGTTTAAGATGAAAAGCACATGCCGAGCTTAACACTTGCCCAAAACAAACCTGCCTGAACAACTACCGGTTCTATGTTTAGTTCTCCCTCCTATTGCCCTGGGTCTATAAACAGTAATAGCTTTTCTGTCTCCTCTCTGCCTCGCTGGGTTACACTAGACGAGCTTCCGCCTCAGTACAGCCTCCGTTGGGTTGGGATGTGCTTTATAAACATTGTTGTGTGTTTACCCAAAAATTTGTGACTCGTTCAAGGCAAGAGTATTGTTGTTTTAGATGACGGTTTAGAATTCCTGTGCAAAATAATGGTTTACTGGGTCAGTCCACACGTGGGTCAGCCAGGTCCATTATTTTCTACGCCCGTAAGCACGATGGGATTTTAATACCACACATGTGTGAGCCAGTAGCATAGCTCCCTGCATGGCCCTCATATCATCATTGCAGCATAATTATCCATGGCTTCCAATTTGTTCATTCATCCTGTCTCCTCCCCATATAACAAAACGTGTAGAATACTGCTGGTACTAAATATGTTCAATCAATAATGGATGTATGTTACCTACTCTGGATAAGAGCGTCAGCTCAAATGTAAGTAAAAGCAGCCATTTCAATATATTTGTATCGCATTTGACTTGCTCCTTTATTATGGTTATTTTTTAAGTTACTTGTAGTAAAATCTGTATTTGCGTGTTTTAGTTGTTTCCAAGCGATTCGCTGCTGGCTAACTTTAGTTTGAACTTTTCTCATACTCAAGGGTAAAGGGTTAACTGCAACACATTTGTGACCTGCTGTTTGTATCTCCAGAAGTACTAAGCCACTGACTCAGTTAGGCACAAACCACCCCTTCTCCCTTCCCAGCCTTTCCTTTCATGACTTTTACCTGCTTGTATTAGGGACATGCATTAGTCTGCTTAACTCGCTGGCCTTATTCATGAGAAGATAATTAGGGTTGGAAAGCTGACTAGGCACAGGAGTCGCAGCCTTTAATGTTAAAAAAGCATCTAATGCCCACCGGTGCCCCTCCTGTCAGGAATGGGTAGCCTTTAACGGAACCATTCCCTCCCTTAGAGTTGAGCCTGTTTTCTCATGCGTGGAGCAGGCCTAGTGCACACACTGGGATTGCTTTCTCTCCTTCCCCCATGGCCTTGACTGAGTTTATTTCCATTACACTCTGTATCGATTCTCTCCGGCATCTTTCTCAGGGCTCCGCTGTTAATGTAATTCAATGGTGCATTGCTTCTTTCTCCACTCTCTCTCTCTCTCTCTCTCTCTCTCTCTCTCTCTCTCTCTCTCTCTCTCTCTCTC